>SKCR01050610.1:0-39121 GCA_019454045.1 Zanthoxylum bungeanum
GTATAAAGAGATGTGAAGATCACATGAATCGAAAATCCCGAGAGAGGTGCAGAAAACGCCACGTGCGGACCTGTAACTGTCGTGTCAACTTCATGAGATAAGGACAAGAGCACGTGTTTGGTCAAAGAACCCCAAAAGAAGGGACACGTAATGAGCGTCCTTACTAAATTTGCATTATGATTAAGCCTGCAATTTTTTTTTTTTTAATCTCTCGTAAAGCGAGCTCCTTTATGTTTTGTCGGGACCTTCTTGGGAATTCAATTTAATCTACAACATGGTAAAGACTTAAGGCCATGTGTCCTAGCCTCTGCATTCGTGGCATTATCTTAACCAGCTTTTATTTGTTCTTCTTTTTCGTTTTGTATTTAATTTTGGTCGTTGAGTTTATTTAGATAATCTAATTCAATTTAACATTTTAATAATCATTTTAACTCGCAATATTTTAAGTTATAAACAGATTAGTGAGTCACTCTTCAATGTTCAAACAAAAACTAAAGTCATAGTTACATAAGACTTTTAATCCCCTTTCGTTCTAGATTGGAGTTCTCTTCATAGGACTTGAGTGCACCTTTATATGGACTCAATAAAAATTTCCTCCTACAATTGTAGAAATTCATATACTATAATAGATCTCAAATTATAATTGATGAGCAGTAAAAATAAAGTGCGTAAAGTTCAAATCTCTTGAAATAAAGTCCAAAATATGAGTGATTAATTTTATTGAGGAATGTCTCTAGGGACGCAAATACGCAATCATAAGTGATTAATCTAGATAAAGAAAAATTACATTGTTCACAAGTGTCTTTTGTTTGTTCATCTTTTTCTTTAGATTTGATTTTGAACTTATATAGTGGCGTAAATAACTGTCTGGTAACTATTTGAGCGGTTGAATCTCATGTCTTGCAACTCATTGGCTCCTTTTTTCCAGCTGTGACAACTGCTATTGTCGATGCCCTTAGCCTCTGATAATTGTTGGGTCGGGTGGCATGTTTTGTAACTCATTGCTCTTTTCTTCTGCCACGTGTACTAATTGTTGTAGTAGTGCCTCCAAGTCGTGGTAATTGCTAGATTGTACTCCATGTTATTGTGTGCTACTTATGGAAATTGCTAGGAACGTGCATTACATCTTTCAACTGTTAAACCACGTTTGTGCAACTGCTCATTGATTCTGTTATTGATTTGGTTGGTTGGGACGATTTGGCCATTTGACCGATTGAGCACTTTGGTTGCTAGGTTGATATGGTGATCTGGTTATTAGGTCGATTGAGCGATTATTATGAATTTTTTTATTGTCAATAATAATATATGTTGGAAATGTATTTTTTTGAGACTCCAAACTACCTGACATATTTGATTACTTTAGTTACTGAAGGATTTGAGTCGTATATTCCTCACATGGTGTTGTCTACTGATGTGGTTATCCACATATTTGATGAAATATGTAAGCGTTAGGCATATAGGTGTTTGGAGTTGGCTTGATGGTACCGTTTGTGCATTTGAAACGAATGTATAAACTTCCGACTCCATAGTTGAAGTCGCATCAACCACGGATACCTTTTGAAGTATGTTGGTCGCAACTGCGTCCTATGTGATTACGCTCTCTACGAATACTCATAATTGGCGAATGTTCCACGTAGAATGAGGGTCGCACAAAAACACATCTTCATGTAAACTTTATTGATTAAAAAGGAAAAAAAAAATTGTCGAAATGTTATAAATGCCTCGTCTTTTTTTTTTTTTTTTTTGGCTAAACCAAGCAAGCAAAAAGAAAAGGAAATGACAAATGAAGTGATGATGTGTTAATGAATGAAAGGAGCACGAGAAAATAAGGAGGGCTATAATCAGGAGGAAGAGTTGAGAAGGCATTTACTTTACTCTTTGAGAAGACAACTGACTTACCAATATACCACGTGGCTGGTCACATATACTTAGTGCATGACCTTTAAAGAATTGAATCCCATTTCCTTTCGTGTTAAACGTGACACTCATCTGTAGTGTACATGTTTTGGTGCCAATTACAGTTTAATTACTAAGTGATTATTAACCAAAGCTAGCATCCATGATTCTCTCTCTGTCTCTCTATGATTGTGATTTGGGTGATTGATGATGATATTTGTGATTATTCTAGCATTTTGTGTCCAGATCCAAGAAAAGACCTCCATTAATCACCATTAGTAAGATTTTTTTTTTTTTTTTTTTATTGAGAAGACCATTAGTAAGATTTTAGAATCATCAATAACTTTTTATGAATATTTTTTATTGCAATTATACATTCTAATCATTTCTCAAAATATACAACTACTTGAAATAAGATTATCACTAGAAATATCACTCAAAAATATTCCTCTAAAAATATCCTGTGAATCTCCTGAATGGAACTGATTTTACGTTAAATTTCGAAACATCATCTCTGCGACAACTCTATTCCCTCCTAAATGGCACCCACCATAAGGGCGCACGTTAGACGAGGAGAATGATAATGCTCTAGAATGCACCGGAAAAAACAAGTTAAGGGAGATGCTGACGTGCCGCAAAAGAAGGCGCATTTCCAGCAAAGCTTACTCGGTGAACAGTAGCAAAATCGCCAGGTGTTTGGAGCAAAGCTCAACCATAAGATTTTTTTTTTGACCTTTTTATGGCCACTTTTTTTTTTTCCCGTTCTTTTTGTAGTTTTTAAAATTTTCGATATTGAGAAGATTTCTTTCCATTAATGTTGGTAGATATTTTGATGCCCGTCCTCAAATACACTCACCTTCATTCCTAATACACTAATCCACATTTTTCCAAAGTGGTTGTAAATTTTATCATTAAATTATTTGATCTGAATTTAAATAGAATAGATCAAATTTGTTGATGTCTCATATTCTTATAAAAATACATTCAATGTATTTGAATATGAGATATGATAATCAAATACTAAATCTTTTACCACCAAGTCATACTTCTTGGGAACCGGAAAAAATCTACACGTTACTGCATTTGTCAAAATTCAGCTTACGCAAACAACAAATTTCATATTTCCCATGTTGTTATGTTTAATTTTTTTATTGATTTTAAATATATTTTCTAATCTCTTATCTCATCCGAATAAAAAAGTTACATTATAAAAACATTTAATTCCGTCCACTAAGTCCATGGGATAAAGTTTTATTTTAATAAAATGAAACGTAACATGTCAAAATTATTAAATTATTACGTTTAAAAAGTTATTTATTTTGTTATCCTATTGTTATTTAGTGATAGGGATGGCAAAATCTGAACCTGGATCCGAAAATGAATTTCATATCCTGGGTCCGGACCAAGACCTAGGAAAATTCATCCGGATCTGGACCCATGTATATCTGGTACGGGTCCGGGTAAACCCGAATTCGGATCCGGGACCCGCATTTTCTATACATTGTCTCACACTCTCCTTGAACTAATCTAACTTTTAAGTAGGGGTGTTCATGGGTCGGGTTGAGTTTATAAAATTTTGTGAGACCCGATCGAGTCAGGTCACGCGAGTCGGGAAACGCAGGTCAGGTCATGCGGATGTGAAACCCGATCGGGTCGGGTCGGCCAAAAAAAATATTTTTTTAAATAATTATTTTGAAATATAAATATTAGTTATTTTATGTCCCGAAAATTATCATATATATAAAGTTCCAGATAATAAAAGTAACAAATGAATGAAATAATAGTAAAAAGCTTAAAAAATAATAATTTTTTTAGAAAATAATAAAATTTTTAGAAAATAATAAAAGTTTTAGAAAAATAATAAAAAATATTATAGGGTCGGATCGGGTCGGGTTTTAAGGTCAAACTCGTGACCCAACCCGAAAATTTCGGGTGGGTCAGGTTGACTCGAAAATTCATTATAAAAACATTTAATTTTGTCCATTAAGTCCATGGGATAAAGTTTTATTTTAATAAAATGAAACATAACATGTCAAAATTATTAAATTATAACATATTAAAAAATTATTTATTTTGTTATCCCATTGTTAGTTAGTGATAATGATGGTAAAATCCGGACCCGAACCTGGGTCCGGGTCCAAAAATTATTTTCATGCCCCGAGTCCGAACCAAGACCTAGGAAAATTCATCCGCTTCCGGACTCTGGTATATCTAGTACGGGTCCGGGTAAACTCGAATTCGGATCTGAGACCCGCATTTTCTATATTGTCAATGTCTCACACTCTCACTGAACTGATATAACTTATAAGCAGTTCGTAGTGCTGCCGGCAAGCATGAGCATAATGATAAATTACAAAACTGTTGACGGCTGATTTTGGTCTCAGGGCAATATTGAGATATTACTCCCGAGATAATCCTCCATCAATAGTGAATTTGTTCGGTTATTGGGGAACCAAAAGCAAATTTGGCAAAAGATAAGTAAATACACCAATCAACAAAGAGATTTAACGTGGTTCGGCGGATCAAATCCAACCTACATCCACGGGCACAGAACGGATGATGTTTTTTACCGAAATATGCTTCTTCGATATCTCTTGTGTTTACAAGTCTGATGGTAATGATTCTGATACCCCTTACTTACACTTTCCCCTTCTATTTATAATAGTGAAGAAATCATATTCTTTTTCTTATAAGGATAGAATAACTTATCTCCTTATCCCATAAGAATATGATAATTTATCTCATTTATCCCATAAGAATAAGATAACTTATCTCATTACCTCATAAGAATATGATAACTTATCTCCGTACCCCATAAGAATATGATAACTTATCTCTTTATCCCATAAGAATATGATAACTTATCTCTGGAGCATATCTCGTTATCTGGTCGGTCTTTATGAGGTCGGTCATGATGGTCTTTTCAACTGAGAATGCTGCTGTCGATCTGATAATGCCCGGTCATCCGATCTTAAGTGGTCGGGTTACCGATCATAAACGCTCGGCCCCTAACTCATGTGGTCGGGTCGGCATTGGTGGTCTCGATCAAGAAGGGAGTTACATTTTTTACCCCTGCCGTACTGCTTAAATATCATAGTGCTTAAAAAACACCATCAACAAAAACATATATGAATGCTTAAGTTTGAGCATTCTACAATCTTTTAACATGAAACCTGAGATGAAAAAAACATAAACTACAAATTCAACCTGACATAATTACAAGGAAAAAAATACATAAGCATGATAAATTTAGAAATTCTCTTGATCAATTGTCATTCCTCAAGTCATCAGGATCAATCTCTTATGACACATTAATTAGATGTTCTTCAACTTCAACATCTTAAAGCATTTAATGACTTAACAATAGAATAATAAATAAATAAATATAGATTAAAGTTCTGTTAGTGCTAAAATAAAAGTCTATTAGAATTAATATGAATTTTACAATAAATAAGTGGTTTTTACCTCGTATCTCACTCCACAATCAATTCTGAGTACACATCAATGCCTCAAAAGTATATGGATGAAGTCTACCGACACGCTCAAAAAGTGGTTCTTTATAAGAGTGTCGAAATAATAAAATAACCCGGTAAATCTGGGGTCGATCCACATGGAATAAATTTAATAAGATAAAATAATAATTCAACTAATAAAATAAAAACAATAAATTAAAATACTATGGTTAGGAGATCCTCTCTTGATATTTAAAATATAAAATAATTTGTACCTTTTATAAAATATAAATTATAATTATTTCTCAATCAATTTATTTCATAATTATTAGGTATTAATTATGCCAACACATGTGATCCGTTCTGTCAATAATTAATTCTGCCAATGTACTAAATATGTCAAAACATATAAAACCAGCCATAAAGGCGGTGATATCATTTGTCTATAACAAGTCCAGTTAGATACTCAATTATATAAAATCAGTCATATAGGCGGTAACAAAATTTGTCAATAATTAATCCAGATATTTGATAGTTCATCCTCTCTCATTTATGGGATTCAAGTATTATCTGTGCAAATCGGGGACTGTCTACAGCTAGTCAAGAGTCATCAATAAACCAGAAAGAGTATGAATTTTATTTGAGAAATTATCACAATTTATAAATATATAATATAAATAAAAATCACATATATTTTCATACCAATAGCTTCACTCTTTACCATAACATGATACAAATATGCAAAATAAGATATAAATAAAAACACCCATGATTTTATTAATATAAGAAAAATTAATTACAAAAAAAATACACACAAGAGCTCGTCTCATAAAATATCAGAGAGACCTTCATTGAAATTTTACCGGGTTTCTAAGGTGCTGAGCACCTCTATTTATAGAGGTGTTGAGACCTCTTGCAAATTAAAAGAAATCACTCATTTTTTTTTTAATTTGTCCTTACTTGTTTGTCAAAACATGCAAATTTCTTTACATATTTTGACAAATCCTCCACCTTTCGGTGGAAAGGTGGAAGGAAATTTATATTTACATACATATATTTTTTATTTTTTGGTATTTTCTTGTTTGTTTGTGTTTTTAATAATTACATATAACGTACTTTGAATATTTTATCAATTTTGGCTTTGAAAACTTCAGAATTAGAAAATTTGATAAACAATAAAATTGTAGATATTTGAGTCTTCTTTCATCTGGATATGGAATCGCCTCAATCCGATATCGGAGTAAGAATTTAGGGCCAAAATACGAAAATTACGCAATGTTGGAATTTCCGAAATTATACATTGTTAGAACGCCCTTTTGAGTTTATAGCCTCCAAAATCCAAATTATTTTTTCACCTACATAAAAAATAAAAAATCACAATAAAAATATATAAAACATAAATTTAATTATTATTTCATAAATGCGCTAAATTAAGTGGATTAATGAAACTACTAAGTGTAAAATAATTAATATTTCTTTAAATAAATGTGCACTTTTTAGAGTTCATCATACCCCCCAACCAGCTTATTACTAGTCCATAGTAATTTAAGCGAAAACTAAAAGAAAGAAACAATTTTTATTCAAGTTAATAATTATTTTATTTCTTTATAAATTATCAAATAAGTAAATTCACAAGTACATTTTACCATTTTTCCACACACATGAGATAATGTATCAATCAATTTATTGTGCCTACAATATTCATAGGTTTTGTTGAAAAGAGGGTAATATTTTTGTCTTAAAATTATATTAGAATTCACACCTTTTGACAATGAAAGTTTTTTTTTTTTTTTTTTTAAATAATAATATATCTTTAATCCTTATAGCGAGCTTTGGGCCTGTGACTTCCAAACCAGTTGGCTTTAGGGCACTAGATGTTAAGACACTCATACAGACTTAATTGCTCGGATCTCATATGTCAAAAAGAAAATTATATGATTTTATTGAGCTTTCTCATTAACTCATTTAACGAGCTATGGGTCAGTGACTACCAGACCGGTTGGCCTTATAACACTAGGTGTTAATAAACTCATACGGACTTAATTGCTCGAGTTAGAGAGATTACGAAATCAAACTTATTCACACTCTTTTTTTTTTAAACTCAAGCTCTACCGTTTTACGCGAATAATCATTGCTTGCTAAGGCAAGATGTTTGGTTACTAAATACAAGCTTGGATAGATTTTATTTTTTTTTGCTTCTTTTTTTTTGGAAAAAAACACAAACTCAATTGCTTTTAGGTGTTGCCTCCAACAAACTAGAGAACTTAATATTACAAAATTTTAATTTACAATCTATGATCATATGTTACCATGTATGTTGATAATACTTGTCAAATGAGCATATGAAAATCAAATTTAAATAATTTTATGGAGAATTCACAAATTTTAATAATTTAAAAGGAAATGAACAAAAATAACTTGTTAAGAAATAATATAAAAATAAAAATACTTTTTTTTTACACACCAAATAAAATATATTTTTTTAAAAAATAAAAACAAAAATAAAAGCATTATAGTCGACTATCTCACTCCCCAATCAAATTTAGACATGTTCCCCAATGTCTGAATAAGAAGAAGTATAATTTAGAAGACATCACATTATTCGCGTGGTATTGACAATTGAATCTACAACACTGCTACTAAAAAGAAAGATTATAGCTAAAAAAATAGTAAGTTGAAATGTAGTTGTGATTGTGGCAAATATCTTCCTCTGGTTTTATGTCCAATAACGGCTTGAACGCCCTCTATGGGTCGATGATATACTTCCCTTCCAATTTTCTTATAAATTGGCAAACAATGTCTTTTAAAGTCAGATTTCTGAGACTATAATTTAACAAATTGATGGTTTTTTTAACAAAAAAAATACACAAACCAACAAAAAAAAATATAAAAGTTTTTTTTAAACACACATAACAACACAAAAGTGTAAAAAAAATGAAATAATGTTAAATTATTAATTTATCTATTAAATTTTATTCCGAGAAAATGGCGTCAAAAACTTGACACGCTCAAAAAGTGGGTATTTACTCCAAAGTATAAGAGTGTCGAAGTAATAAAATAACCTGGTATGTCCAGGGTCAATCCATAATGAATAAATTTAATAAGATAAAATAAAAACAATAAAATAAATACTACGGTTAGGAGATCTTCTATTGATATTTCAAATATAAAATAATTTTTACCTTTTATAAAATATAAAATATAAATATTTCCAAATCAATTTATTTAATAATTATTATGTATTAATTATGCCAACATATGTGATCCGGCATGTCGATAATTAGTCATGCCAATGTACTAAACATGTCAAAATAAATAAAACCAGCCATAAAGTCGGTGATATCATTTGTCTATAACAAATCTAGTTAGATACTTTATGCCAATATATAAAACTAGCCATATACGATGTAATAAAATTTGTCAATAATTATTCAGATATTTGATAGTCAACTCTCTCTCATTTATGGGAATCAAATATTATTTGACCAATCGGGGACTGCCTACAGCTAGTCAAGAGTCCTCAATAAACTAGATATAACACACTTTGGATATTTCGTCAATTCCGGCCTTGAAATTTTCAGAATTAGAAAATCTTATAAACAAAAAAGTTGTAGATATTTGAGTCTTATTTTATCTAGAACTGGAATCGCCTCAATCCGATATCGGAGTAAAAAGTTAGAGCCAAAATATGAAAATTACGCAATGTTGGAATTTTCAAAATTGTACATTGTTAGAACACCATTTTAAGTTTATAGCCTCCAAAATTTAAAGTATTATTTCACCTACATAAGAAATAAAAAATATCAATAAAAATATATAAAACATAATTTAATTGTTATTTCATAAATGTGATAATTAAGGGGGTTAACGAAACTACTAAGTGTAAAATGATTAATTTTTCTTTTCATAAATATGCACTTTTTATTGTTCATTATCTACTATGATAAGGACTCAAATGCTTATCTCTGGTACTAAAATCGGTACTCAGAAGCAACAATATAAACATGAATAACCAAAAAAATCACTTGCAATCTTAGCAAGTACACGATATTTGCCCTTGTTATTACTCCACCATGACAAAATATCAAAATTACTAGTCATAGGTAAAACACCCTCATCTAAGTAAGTCTCAAACTCAGACTTAGATTGCTTATAATTAATTTTTTGGGAGATAAATGAGTCACACTCCCCAGTTATACTCTCATCCATCAAAATAATAGATTGTGTTGTTGAACCAGATCGAGAACTACCAATTCCTAATGCACCTCATCCAACTTGACCCACGCCCACCGCATCTTCTGCCTCATATTCATGCACCAAATCAGAGAAAATATTAAATACTCTATCAATATGATATAAATATGCGTCTCCATAAATCTTAGGGAAAAGGTTAATCATTAACTTCTCAAACCTAGGATCTAACATGTTCCCTACAACTATCACTCCATGAATAACTTCCCAATACTTCTCATACTTTTTTTAATAGCCATTTTCTTAATCCCTTCAATATTGATTTCTCTCATAAATTCATTGATAATCTAATTTCACATATCTTTGGGAAAATAAATTGGAGGTGAGATATCAATTTTCTAAAAAAATTTATGTCAACTTACCTTCAAATGCTCACACATAATATTTGTTAATTTCCAATCTGACTCACATGACAAACATTTATAATTTTTATCATGTTCCTTCAACCGAACAAATGCATCTTTATACAATGAAACAATACTTAATATTAAGAAGTTGAATTCCAACGAGTTTTACAATCTAAAACTAATTTCTTCGTCTCTTTAATATCTAATTGGCGTATTGTAGCTGTCCAATAAAGCCCTGAATCTATTTTCTTTTCAACACTTTTTTCCATTACAGACATTCCATTTTTCACTATTAATTCAAGATATGGGTACAACACACATGAGAAAAATTTTCCCACCCATAATCAATGAATTTTGTGAAATTTTATCAAGTAGCATGTTAATCATAGAATCATTAGCATACAATCAAAGTTGATACCTTCCTATCATATTCCAATCCATCAAGCACTCGTACGAAATATTACACATCACTTCACCAGTGTATAGAGCATGCACATATATAAAGCTTATAATGCAAACAAATTATGTTATTAAAATCATTAAAATTTATTTGTATTTAAATATTATAATATAAATGAAAAGATGTTACCTTATGATATGACTTTGTAGCACCCATAAGTTGTCGATATAATGTGTTGTAATAATTATATATATATATATTTTTTTATGGTTACTAGTAGTTCGCATATATGTAGTAATTGTAAATCTACTCTCATAAGATTCTAATGAATTGATTATCCTTGATTTCTCGATTTCATAAGCTTCAAAATTTCATTCTTTATGGTGTTCCTACTTATTGTATCAAGTGTTGGTTAAAGAATCTCTAACAATTCACGAAACCCATGATATTCAATAAAAGAAAGTGGAAGCTCATGCAAGATAATCATTCTTGCAATCGTAGTCCTCACTGTAATCATATCACATTTTGAATGGGCAATATTTTCCAGTAAAGTAGTTTCATCTCGTTAAGTGGTAGATTATAAATGCATCTAATTTGCATCCCTCCAAGTTTTTCTTAAACAACACTCATAATGTTTCTTCAAGTGTGAAGTCTCATTTGAATATTTTCTTGTTAACACTTTACCACAGTAGTTGTATATAGCATCTGTTGGAGTTGGTGCTTGGAGTGCCAATCCGAATAATATATTGTAATTATATTTTATTATTTATTAATAAAATAACTACATTTTCATTTCAAACCTTATTAATGGTAATATCATTATGCATATTAGATTGATATATAAATATGCTAAGAATGAAATCGACCTTAGAATAGTCATGTAGTAATAGTGGACATTATGTGGTTCGACATTGGGAAAATATTACTATTATAAACTATTTTTAAAGTAAATATTCATTGTCGTTGTTTTTGGAATACAGTAGAAATCTTATAACCTATAAGACTAGCACATGTCGTATATTGAAATTGAAGTTTCAATGGTTTAACCCGATGTACCATGAGCTTGGGACACTCGTATAGGCATGTGGGTATTCATGGGAGCGAATATTGAATGACTCACATGTGATTCCTAATAGTTGAAAGTACACACTACTGTCAATAAGAATCTCATCGAGTCACGTAACATATGTGATCCTTTGACTATAGGATAACATTAATTTTGTGTTTGATCATCCACACTTTAATGTCATATATGTCAGAGACCTTTCATGGTCTGATCGTTAGATGTTCGTTGGGAGTGGACCGATGCACTCGTTAATCAAGTGTGTATCAAGATATGATCCATCAGCCCGTATGTGTACCATAAGAGGTTTAGGTATCCATGTATGTAAGTCACGATTCTTAAGACACGATTCTTAAGACTTTGGCCAAAGGCCACACCTATGGTGGATCACATATATCAGAAATGATGTTCTGATTAGTTGTAATTCTGAAAACATAAGTTGGGAACTACATGCATGGGAAACATAGACTAACATGTACTGGCTTATGCTTTAAAAGCTTCTACGAGACCTATTACCCATTTTGGAATAGGTATGGAACGGACTCCGTCTGAACGGAAACCTAACCAGCACTTCTAATATGAACACAAACATGCTGACTACGTTACAAACAAGTAACACATAACGTAAATCGAAATGTAAACTGAATACATAAACTTGAAAACATAAGCTGAATTCATGAACTGAACACATAAACTTGATTTCATGAACTTAAGACATACATTGAATACATGAACTGGATGTGTAAACTGATAACGTAATTGGAATTTTAAACTGATAACGTAAGTGGAATACGTAAAATGAAGACATAAGCTGATAACATATCACATGAACTTAATATATGAAAACATAAGGAAGTGAATAATGTTCACTTATAGATTTGACGTCCAATGTGGGTGTGCCTGAATGCAACTGGAATGACTCATGTGTAAAATATAACACGTGTTCAAGTATTGTTAACATACTCAAACATACAACTCTAAGCATGCTCGTGAATGCCATGATGTGTGAAATGCGTGTATACATGCGGACAATATTGTCGTGATAACTTAAAATGTTAACATAACATTCTAAGTTATGTGGGAATGCTTGCTTTGTTGGGGCAGTTGTGGAACCCCTATGGTCGGATCGGTGTCCCGCGCAGTGAAAGTGGGTATAACCATTGGATATTTAGTATGGGTGTATTTTAAAATATTTTTATGTAAAACATGGCATCAAAGTCTAGAGGATCTCACACAAAATCAATGTTATCCTATAGTCAAATGATTACATATGCTACTCGACTCGAGGAGATTCCTTTTGACGGTGGTGTGTACTTCCAACTATTAGGAATCACATGTGAGTCATTCAGTATTCGTTTCAACGAATACTCATATGTTTATACGAGTTTTCAAAACTCATGGTACATCGAGTTAAACCGTTGGAACTCAAATTCCAATATATGAAATGTGCTAGTCTTATTGGTTATAGGAATTCGACCGTATTCCAAAACCAATGACTATGAATATTTACTTTAAGAATAATTTACAATAGTAATATTTATCTCAATGTCGGACCACCTAGTGTCCATTATTACTACAAGATTATTCTAAGGTCGATGTAATTATTAACATATCTATACATCAATCTAATACGCATAATGACAATACCATTGATAAGATATGAAATGAAAAAATAATTATTTTATTAATAAATAATAAAATGTACAATTTAGATTGACACTCCAAGCACCAGCTCCAACATGCTTAACTTAGACTGAGTTGTTAACGTTATGTGACATGCTTATGACGTGACATGCTCATGACATGCTAGTGCATCATTTAAGCATCAATGACATGATTCTAATTTAACATAATTCCATATCATAAAAATTACACATAATTATACCAAACCATCCAAACCCATGTCTAAACATACGTAAACCTGATGTGGCTTGGATCCAACCCATTCTATGTTTGTTTTATGCTAATAAACACTTCCCTAAGGTGTTGGGGCAATTATAGAACCCGTAGGGTCGGATCGGTGCCCCGGGTAGCGAAAATGGGTATAACCAGTGGATATCAAAAATATGTGTATTTTAAATTTTTTTTATGTAAAACTGCATTCCGATACGAGCCCATAGGAAAAAAAATAGGGACCCAATCGGAGTTCGAAAGCTCCGGAACGAAGAAAAATAAGGTTTAGTATAAATCAGGTCTGGGAGTCGCGACACAAGTTTTTGTCTCATGAAAAATTCTAATTCACATAATTATTGACACGCTCGAAAAATGGTATTTTACTCCCAAATATAAGAGTGTCGAAGTAATAAAATAACTCGTGAGTCCAGGGTCGATCCACAGAGAAGAGATTTAGCAAAATAGAATAATGAACATTGCAGAAAAGAAAAGTTTGAAGTGTTGAAGTAGTTTGGGGACTTTTAGATTGAATCAAAATAATAAAATGAAATGCTGGAGTTAGAGGGTCCTCTTTTAGTCTTTTAACCATTTAGAAACCACGCTTTATTATAATCTACAAATTGTCATTGTTACCCACTTAATTTATTACAGGAATAATTATGCCAATAAAAAGAACCATCCATAAAAGCGGTAATCATTTCTGTCAATAATTAGTCATACCAAGATACTAAGCATGCAAAAAATATAAAACCAGCCATAAAGGCGGTGATACCGTTTGTTTATAACAAGTCCTACCAAGGTACTTAATTATGCCAAAATCATATAAAACCAGCCATAAATGCGGTAGAAAGATAAAACCAGCCATAAATGCGGTGCGAATATAAAACCAACCATAAAGGCGGTAGGAAGATAAAACCAGCCATAAAGGCGGTGAGAAGATAAAACCAGCCATAAAGGCGGTGAAAAGATAAAATCAGCCACAAATGTGGTGAAAAGATAAAACCAGCCATAAAGACGGTAGACAGATTGTCAATAATTAATCTAGAATTAAATCAAGTTTTAATCATTAGATTTCAATTTATTTATTATAATATAAGCGAGTTTAATCTATGTTTTCATTATAAAAGTTTCACCCTTACCCCAGCATAAAATAAATTAGCTACTCATTTTGTAATAAAACATACTTGTACTTTTATTATTGAAAGAAAAATACATTAAAAAAAGATTTAAGTAAATAAACAAACAAGACATTCTCTCTCCAAGATTTACAGAGGAATCAGGCTTGGAAATAAGATTGGATCTTGGAGTCAAGCTTGCACACCTTGGAGGTTCTCCAACAATTTCGATAAATTCGAAGTAGATTGGATCTTGCATCAAGCTTACTATGTAATGTTTGATATTCTCCAAAGTTATGTTCATCTGTGTATTAGATGCATGATCACATAGCTTAATGTTGAATAAGGCTAATCAATTGTGTTAGAATACTTTAGAAGTATAAACACAACATGCTTGTAATTAGGTCAAAGATGTTCATGTTGGACATGAAACAATTAATTAGAGTTTGGAACTCTATATTAAAGCTTAGAGCTATGGATACCATTCTAGAATCACTTGACCACCTTTGGGTGACCTAAAATTGTTCACTAGATATTTCTTATTGGGATTCTAATTAGGTTTGTGTATTGGATTCAAAATTTACGCAAGTGCGTATTTAGAATAAATTTATATTTTTGTAAAAATATTTGATATTTTGAAAAACTTGATTTTTATTCTATAACATGTGTTAATGTTGGTTTTGAAATTAAAAATCAAATTTGGGTGTTTTTGAAGTGTTTAGGGAAGACCGGAAGCAATTAGGGTAAAATACCCTAATTGCTTCAACTCACTGGAAAATGAACTGAAGCTTTTGAACGCAATCCGCGCGCAAGATTTTTATTTTTGCTCGTTTTGAGGTTCCGGACTCCGATTCAGTCCCGTTTTTTCCTATACACTCGTAATGGAATATAATAATTCATTAAATAATTTAAAATTACATTTGTACTTGATATCTATGGGTTAGACCCACTTCCACTGCGAGGGGTACCAATCCAACCCTAGGGGTTCCACAACTAGAGGTGGCCAAGGTTCCGGTTCCAACCGGTTCCGGTTCCGGAACCGAACCGGAACCTGACCGGTTCTGTTAGGGTTCTTACCCTGACCGAACCGGTTGGAACCGTAAAAAAAATAGTTTCTTGGAACCGTAAGGTTCCACAAGTAAATCTCAATTTTTTTAATTAATAATAATGACTTAATGAGGTTTAAAATTGCAATACTAAAACATGAATGTCCACATCCTTTTTATAACCAACTCTTGGTTATTGACTTCTTTATATAAGCGATGTGGGACACAATAGCCAAGTAATAAATATCCCACATCGCTTATATAAAGAAAGCACTAGCAAAGAGTTGGCTATAAAAATGATTATATGTTAAAGAATTTTAAAAAAAAAAAGATTCTATAAAAATGATGTGATAGTATGAAAAAATATTACGATTATAGAATTTTTTTATTTTTTAAAATTTATTATTTAAAAAAAAAAAAAAAAAACCGGAAGGGAATCGTAAACCGAACCGGAACCGACCGGTTCGGTTCCGGTTCGGTTTACGGTTCCGGTTCCACTTAAGTGTGGAACCGGAATCGAACCGGAATTAATCGGTTCGGTTCCGGTTCCACACTTGTGGAACCGGGAACCGGCCGGTTCGGTTCGGTTCCGAACCGGAACCGAACCGGCGGCCAGGTCTATCCACAACTGTCCCAACACATGGTACATCGGGTTAAACGATTGGAACTCCAATTCCAATATACGACATGTGCTAGTCTTATAGGTTATAGGAATTCGACCGTATTCTAGAACCAACGAATATTCCGTCTACACCTAGTGTCAAGACTATTATAAGGTCGATGTCATTTTTAACATATTTATATATCAATCTAATATGCGTAATGAAAATACCATTATAAGGTATGAAATGTAAAATGTAGTTATTTTATTAATAAATAATAAAATTCACAAATCAGATTGGCACTTCAAGCACTAGGGGTGATCACGGTTTCAGGTCAAACTGCAATCCGACCCGAACCGCACTGCGTGATTTGAAAAAAAATTAAAAATGATTTAGGGTCAATCGGAACCGAACCATAAATTTCGGGTCGGTGTGCGGTTTTGACCCAACCGCGACCCGAACCGCACAAAATCGTAAATTTTGACTCAAACCGCTACCCGAACCGCCTAAACCACCGACCCGCTTTCAAATTAGATATTATTTTATATTTTTCTTCTTTTAAGATATTTAATGATCATATGACAATATGCAATGTATAAATAAAAATTATGTATTTTTTTCTTCAATTATTATGTGAAAACATACGAAATTTCCTTTAAAAAATTTATAATCCAAACCGCCGACCAGAACCTCCCAAACCGTTAAACCGCCAACCCGAACCGCCGCCGTTTTCCTTATAAAATTTTCGGTTTCGGTTTCTAATTTCTCAAACCACCAACCCGCGCGGTTTGAAGTGGAAAATGAAAAAACCGACCCGAACCGCATCGTGAACACCCCTACCAAGCACCAACTCCATCATAAGGAAGATTGTCACTCCATAACTAAGCATGATTTACACATTAATCCTATAAAATGAGAGATTTTCAAAATGAGTCAAAACCCTAGCATGATAAATCCACGAAAAATGCAAGAATTTGATAAAATAGAAATTTGGAAGATACTTAACTCTCTTAAGCCTTGAGAATGCATGAGAAACTCTTCAACTAATGCTTGATTTAAAGAAAAATGGAAGGGGAAATGAAGATTTTTAAGTCGTGAGGGCGAGAGAAAGAGAGAATGAGGAAAAATCTTAAGGGGCCTATTTATAATTGGTCGAAAATTCAGAACTTTTTGTCTAAAAGTCGCAGTTGTGTTCGGACGATCTGAAGCATGCAACACAAACGCCATCCCTATAGAAGATTGCGTTCGAACGACCTGAATAACGTGACTTGAACGAAAATTCTATGGAAAGTTTCGTTCGAATGAATCGATAAACTGTCATTAATGCGAATACTGTTTGCGTTCAGACGCTAGTAAGAACACAACACTAAGGTGAAAATGCTGAAATTACAAACTTAGGCAAAATAAATGCAAATTGATTTCAAATGCTCATAGACTTGGATAATAGCCGTGGTCAACATGCATACATTACGCGAGCATAGATCATCCCAAACATGACCTACATGACCATGATGATCATGATGGACACACTATACTGTTGGAGTTGGTACTTGGAGCGCCAATCCGAATAATGTATTGTATATTTTATTATTTATTAATAACATAACTACCTTTTCATTTCAAACCTTAATAATGGTAATGTCATAATACATATTAGATTAATATATAAATATGCTAAGAATGACATAACTACTTGAATAACGTGACTTGAACGAAAATTCTATGGAAAGTTTCGTTCGAATGAATCGATAAACTGTCATTAATGCGAATAATGTTTGCGTTCAGACGCTAGTACGAACACAACACTAAGGTGAAAATGCTGAAATTACAAACTTAGGCAAAATAAATGCAAATTGATTTCAAATGCTCATAGACTTGGATAATAGCCGTGGTCAACATGCATACATATTACGCGAGCATAGATCATCGCATACATGACCTACATGACCATGGTGATCATGATGGACACACTATACTGTTGGAGTTGGTACTTGGAGCGCCAATCCGAATAATGTATTGTACATTTTATTATTTATTAATAACATAACTACCTTTCCATTTCAAACCTTATTAATGGTAATGTCATAATGCATATTAGATTA
This sequence comes from Zanthoxylum bungeanum, assembly GCA_019454045.1. NCBI lineage: Eukaryota > Viridiplantae > Streptophyta > Magnoliopsida > Sapindales > Rutaceae > Zanthoxylum > Zanthoxylum bungeanum. Next base: position 18,168 of record SKCR01050610.1, read on the forward strand.
ATATATAAATATGCTAAGAATGACATAGTCCTTAAAATAGTCTTGTAGTAATATTGGATACTATGTGGTCTGATATTGAGATAATATTACTATTATAATTTTTTCTTAAAGTAAATATTAATAGTCGTTGATTTTGGAATACGTTCGAATTTCTATAAACTAGAAGACTAGCACATGTCGTATATTGGAATTGAAGTTCAAATGATTTAACCCGATGTACAATGAGCTTTGAAAGCTCATATAGACGTGTGGGCATTGGTTGGACCGAATACTGAATGATTCACATGTGATTCCTAATAGTTGGAAGTACACATCATCGTTAATAAGAATCTCCTCGAATCAAGTAATATATATGATCATTTGACGATAGGATATTGTACGGGCCAAATTTGGACCCAAGGGTAAAATCGTCTTTCACCTTAAACCCAACAATATACAAGGCCCGAAAGTAAAGACCAGGCCCAAAGAATTCTGTATTATTGGATTACAATTGAGCTATAAGCTTAAGGACAAAACCTCTTAATTATATCAACCACTTTTCCCCACTTTGCCTAACACAAGGCATATTCTCACATGCTCAAACTTTTATCAAATGTCTGGGCACGTGGTGGGACTTATGCCAGCTGCCAAAGACGATCCTTTTCATCTATAAATAGCAACGCAATTCAAGAAACAAGGGGAGGAAGCGAGACTTCTTTCTTACAAGTCTCTGCTCTCTGACACTAACTCTCTCAGAGTACTCCATCCCCTTATACACTTATCACCGCCCTCACGGCTACCAAAAGAGTCTAAGGTAACATCAAACCTTGCTTTCACATTTTACATATTTACTGCTCATTTCATATTACTGACTTGGGCGTCGGAGTGCCCCCGGCACCCACCACACCGGTGGGTAGTCTGCTCCCGCTCACTCTACCTTTGTCTTGCAGGATCGCTAATGCCCCCAACCTAAAAATTCTGATTGTGGACCTCGGCCGAAATCCAGCGTCCACAATTTGGCGCCCACCGTGGGGCCTTAGCGATTCATAGCAAGCAGAGACCACTCAGTCTACAATCCTTAAAAATAAACATCAGATCTTGTGGTGGCATAATCAGCCACTCTATAAAACAGTTACAATCAATGGAAGATGAAAATCGATCCATGTAAAACTCCAGTACTAATCTCCAATAGTATCTGGAACATTCATTCTTTAGCCATTCAAAGGCATGAGGCTACCAGTCATTTCAACTATCTTATCAATCCAATCTCTTAGGAGCATTCAAGAATATGGCAAGTGAAAATCCACCATCAAGCGACCATCCATTTAATCACCAAAGAATCCATCATATTTCTCCAATCACGACAAGTCACATCTTCAATATGAAAGGAAATATTGGAGTAATCCTCTCCAGTCTACCTGGAGACAAACTATCAATAAGGAAAAACTGAATCGGGATAACATCAACACTATTTCCCTATAAAGCATAAACTCCATACGATGTGGGTGAATTGTCTCTACCTCAAGACAACGTGGGAAAATTATCATTGATGGAATGTCGTCCATTCCAACCGACGTGAAAGATGACACGAGTGGATAGTTATCTTCTTCAGACGACAGGGATAAATTTTAATCTTCTTCATACGACACGAAAATCGGCCATACTCTCATGGACCTTCTTTAGGTTCATTCAACTATAGACTCCTGACAACCTCCATCAGTTTGGATGAAGTGTAGATTCCTATATACCTTTATCAGGAATAATGGGGTGGAAACCTTTTGGGACCTTCGTCCAGTCCAGTCGACCGTATACTCTCATATGCATCATTTTTTTTTTCACATGGGCGAAAATTGTGTCTATGTCAGGGACAAATACCACGTCAAAAAAAAAAATTTGAGGAGCCGAAGCCCGTACTTCAACTTACATCAATTTCCAACAAAAACATACTACTGATGAGTGGTATTATATCACTATTTCCCACTCAATTAACTTAATATTTTGTATAGTTTCGCGAGTTTTGTGAACGTTTTGATGTATTTGGTGTTATTTTGCAGATAAATAAAGTTTGGAAAGCATTGGAGGCAATTTGGGGCAAAAACGGACAAAAATGCGTCAACAGGGATATTTTGGTCTTAGCGCGTCGCGACGCCAACCTTACGCGTCGCGACGTCTAAAATGCGCCGAACAGTGCTAACGTGCGCCGGGTCCACAAATCAGAATCTGAGAAAAGTTTGACTTTGCTAAAATGCGCCGTGCCACGTGTCACCATCACAGCCGATCTGCTAACAGCGCCGTGCCACGTGTCAGCATCCTACGGTGCCGACAGTCACCATCGCCACGTGTGCCACGTGTCACTCTCCAGGTCATCTCCATGTCATCAGCCACGTCAACAAGTCAACAAGTCACATTGCCACCTCACCGCCATGTCATCATCAGCCAATCAGAAGCTGCCACGTGTCGCAATTCTATGGTGCCGACAGTCTCTTTCCCACGTGTCGCCACGTCACCGCCACGTCAGCATAATTATTGGATATCCTATCCTTATCTGACACGTGGCGGATAAGAATCTCAGCGACCAATCAGAAGCCGCCACGTGTCACAATAATTGAAGCCCAACCACTTCCCACGTGTCACCTTATCAGCTTATCCAGAATCTTCAAACCAGCGAACCAGAGCGTGCCACGTCGACAAACCGGCGTAGCGACGCTGAGGTCCTTGGCGTCGCGACGCCAGAACCGAATTTTTTGCCTATAAATAGAGCGCGAAATTTCAGAATTCAGGGCACCACTCTCTCTCTTATAATCTTTCTAAAGAGAGAGTTTCTTCTCTCTACTTTCTTTTAATTTTTTTGTTTTTTAGTTTTGTAATTAATTTTAATTATGTACGTTTTGTTATATAGTAATTTAATTTTTACTTTTTACTTTTTACAGTTTTTATTATTTACCATGAGGAGGAGGTAACTCCCCCAGCTAGGGTGAAAGGTAATTCTTTTACTGTTACTATTTAGATTAATCTCCCTTAAAAATAATATATTCACTATTTAAAATATTGACTTAAAAAGGATACCGCCAGATTGGTCGGTTGGTAATTCATTTTAATCTGATTTAAACCTGACTAATAAAGGATACCGCCAGATTGGTCGGTTGGTAATTTAATTTTGGTTCCGCCTTTATGGCTGGTTGGACTTAATTTGACTTAATCAGGTTACCGCCTATATGGCTGGTTGGAAAAAGAATCACAAGTTTATATATTATTTTATGGGAGATATCTAAATTAGTAGTAGTAAAAGTAATTCCTTTTACCTTAGCATTTTTTATTGTATTTTCTTTTAATTTTCTTTAGTATTTACTTTACCGCATTTTTACTTTATGTCTTTTATTTTCAAGTTTTTACTAGCCCTAGTTATGTGTTGTAACTAAATTAGTTATCTGGGGTTGTGATGAAATCCAATATCACCGTTTTATAAGGGTTAGATTATAGCTTGGGTAATATAAAGATTTATTTATTGAGTCTTAAACTTAATGCTTTTTCATTAACTGGCCATTAATAAATTGATCTGGTAAATCTAAAATGAACTAGACATAGGGATTTAGGTTTCAGCCTTAGACTCAATAGCCCACGATCTTCCTTGAGGATAGATAACCCTTTAATAGATTTCCTTACAGGATAGGAATATACCTGTCGGGCGGGGGTAGCCATAATTGGGACTTAAACTTAATGAATCCAGATAATTTGGTTGACATAGACATATGGTTCAATTGGGTTAAACTGGGTATTTGTGTCTGACCATCGACAGAGGCTTACACATAATTTAGTGTTCCAGGTTAATAAATCAATATATTACCCAACTTTAAGATAACACTTCATCTTTAAATGATATTGGAAGAAATCACAACCCTAGATAGTTTTTAATATTGAATTTTCTTAAAACCTATTTTCGACAATTTTATTTACTTGTTTTTAAATTTAGAATCGTCACCATTTCAAATCAATCAATCAACCTGTTAGATACTAGTAATCATTTGACCTCATAAAATTAATAGATTAGATATTAAGTCCTCGTGGGATCGATATTTTTATACTACTTGAACGATACGTGCGCTTGCGTTATACGTGTGTTTACACGCCGGTCAAGTTTTTGGCGCCGTTGCCGGGGACTTATTTATCTTTTACTATTAGTTTAGGGGTTAGATACCGTTACTTGTATCTAATTTCTTTTTACTTATTGTTTTTGTTTTCTTGTGTTTCAGGTTCTCAGAAACTACATGAGACGAACCAGAAGCTTTGAACTCCGATCGCTTGACCCGGAAATTGAAAGAACCATCAAACAGTTGAGAAGGCCAAGAAGCTTTAGTCAACATGGAACCTGAACCTTTGAACGTTGCACCACCTATTCCCATTCGAGACAGAACCATCCCGATGGTTGACAGACTCATTTCCTGTATTGTACTTCCTCCCTTACCAGCAAATGCGTGTGACATCAAAACATGCATTCAGATGATTCAGCAGTCAGTTCAATTTGGGGGGAATGCAACTGAAGATCCTAATTCCCACATCAGCAACTTCCTGGAAGTTTGCGGCACTTTTAATTACAACCGAGAAGCTGAAGAAGCAATGAGACTGCGTGTTTTTCCATATTCCCTGAAGGACAGAGCTAAAGCTTGGCTACATTCACTACCAGCAGGTTCCATCACAACTTGGAACACTTTAGCCACCAAATTTCTTGCAAAGTACTTTCACCACCAGCCAGAACCGGAAAACTGAGGAATGACATCACATCCTTTGTACAACAAGATTCAGAATCCCTCTGCGAAGCTTGGGAAAGGTATAAAGATTTACTCCGGAAATGTCCTCACCATGAGATTCCAAAATGGCTTCAAGTCCAAACATTCTATAATGGACTTTCTGGAATAATGAGAACCACAATCGATGCTGCTGCTGGAGGCCTTGATGGCAAAAGGAGAAGATCAAGCCTGGGACCTAATCGAAGAAATGGCCAACAACAATTCCTTGTGGCCAACAGAAAGGAGCATGATCCAAAGAATTGCAGGAATTTATGAAGTTGGAGCAAACACAGCAGTGAATACCAGGCTGGATCAGATATGCAAATGTCTAGAAACACTTAGCACGCAAGTTGTGAACATCACTGGATCCACAAGTTCACCATATGGAGGAGCACCAGAACCAAACCAACATGAAGAACGGTGAATTATGTCAACAATTTCAACAGACAGGGGAACAATCCATATTCCAACACCTACAACCCAGGTGGAGGAATCATCCTAATTTATCATGGAGCAACAATTCAGGCCAACAGCAGAACTATCCACCACTTGAATTCCAGCAACAGAACAAAGGCCAGGAGCATGAAAAAGAACCAGAAATGAAGAATGGTTGACAGAGATGTTCAAAAAGCGAAAAATACGATGCTATGTTTCAATCACATCCCAAGCAACATTAATTCAAAGTCAATCTGCTTCTATTAAAGCACTGGAGAATCAAATGGGACAACTGGCAAATGCTCAGAGTTACAGACCGCCAGGTACCCTTCCTAGCAACACAGAGCCAAATCCAAGAAACATGGGGAAGGAACAATGTCATGCCATCATGTTAAAGAGCGGTACTGAAATCAACAAAGATGTTGGAGTCAATTCAACTGCTGAGGAAGTTCCAAAAGAAACAAAGCAACAAATGGAGGAAAAAGAAGCAAAGGAAAAGAACAGATCACTCCACCTCCACCTTTTCCTCAACGTCTTCAGAAGAATAAATTGGACAAGAAATTTTCCCGGTTCCTGGAGATCTTCAAAAAGCTGCATATCAACATTCCATTTGCAGAAGCGTTGGAACAAATGCCCACCTATGCCAAATTCATGAAAGATATTCTTTCACAAAACGAAGATTGGGAGATTACGAGACAGTGGCATTAACAGAAGAATGCAGTGCTATCATTCAGAGGAAACTTCCCCCGAAGTTGAAAGATCCTGGCAGTTTCACTGTTCCTTGCGTCATAGGAGAACATAACTTTGGTAAGGCTTTGTGTGATTTAGGTGCTAGTGTTAACTTGATGCCTTTTTCTATTTTCAGGAAACTGCAGATTGGAGAAACAATGCCAACTTCAGTCTCACTACAACTTGCTGATGAGAACGCTCGTATTTCCGAGAGGTGTAGTTGAGGATGTGCTGGTCAAGGTTGACAAATTCATTTTCCCAGCAGATTTTATTGTCCTTGATATGGAGGAAGACGCAGACGTGCCAATCATCCTCGGAGACCATTCTTGGCTACAGGTCGAACCATTATTGATGTACAAAAAGGAAATTAACCATGAGAGTACAGGACCAAGAAGTAACATTCAATGTTTTCAAGGCCATGAATTTCCCAGATGATGAAAAGAAGTGAGGAATGTTTCAAACTCGATATGATACACAGTACCATTCAGAACTCTGATGAAAGGACAAGTTCTACTGACAAACTTAAAACATGTCAATTGCCTGTGGAGCCTAAAAATAAAGCATATTTTGCACTGAAAGAGCCAATTCTTGCACTACAAGCAACATAAAAGAAAGTTCCACCAGCTCAACGAATTGGAGGAATTTCACAATCAGCCTTTTGAGGATGCCAAATTGTATAAAGAAAATGGCAAGAAGAGACATGGTGAGAAGTTAGTGCGCATACAACTGGAACCAGGGCAGAAGGTACTGTTAAACAAATCAAGGGTGAAATTCTTCCCATGGAAGCCAAAATCACGGTGGTCAGGTCCGTTTGTGATCACCAAAGTTTTACCAAATAGAGCCGTTGAGATACATGATCCTGACGCTAACAAAACTTTCAAGGTTAAAAACAAGCGTGTCAAGCACTACTGGGGAGAATCATTTGAGCGACAAAAAGAAAGTGTTACACTTTCAGGTCCAGCTTAACATTCGAGAAGCCATCTGGCTGACGACTTTAAACTTAGCGCTAGCAGGGAGGCAACCCATGCAATTTGTGTATATATTGTGATTTGGTGTGTTTTATTTTGTGTGTTTAATTTTTACAGGTTTAGTCATTTCACGATGGAAGATGCTCTCGCAAATCTTCACAAGCAATTTCCTTCTCTCCCTCCAAAATCTCTGATAAAAGTCTACAAAGCTCGCTTGGAACGAATGAGACAACTGACGATCCATGGTATTCCTAATGATATTCGTTGGGTAATTGAAGCACGAGTCCGATTGGCAGGTACTATAAATTCAGCCCGTCATTGCACTTTTGAAGGCATCCAGAGTTGAGAAAGAAATACATAAGAAATGGAAGCTACTTCAAGAAGACGAGTTGAAAATATCTGTGTGTTTTTGCGGTAGTAGTGTTGGTACTAAACCACAATACGTAGAAGCAGCACAGGAATTGGGTCGAGTCTTAGCTGCAAGAATATGCACTTAATTATGGCGGAGGAATCTCGGACTTATGGGGATCGTTTCAAAGGCTGTACATGAAGGAGGCAAGTAATGTTTTGGGAATCATTCCAAAACCCTTGGCAGAGGCAAATCTTATTGGATCATCAAACGGAGAGGAACTGATCGTGTCAGGTATGTCTGAACGACTGGTAGAAATGATTAACCGTGCTGATGCTTTTATCGCTTTGCCAGGTGGTTTGGGTACATTGGAGGAAATTTTTATAGTTCTATCTTGGGCGAACCTGAACATACACCAGAAACCGCTTGGACTGCTCAACGTTGATGGATTTTATGATTTTCTTTGTGTGTTTCTTGATGATGCTCGGAGAAATGGGTTCGTATCAAAACCTATGAAAGAACTCCTCTTCACTGCCAGAACTGCTCCGGATCTAATAGACCAACTCATAGCCTATGAACCACAAGTTGACCCTATCCTTTCAAAAATAAATTGGTCCGAGGACGATCGTGGTAAGAGACGTCGAATAATATGGATCTTAATCTTTAATTTCCTGTAGATTTCAGCTAACCAGGTACGACCTTCTTAACTCTCCTTCTACTGTTTAGACATTGGGGACAATGTCTCATTTAGGTTTGGGGGAGGGATTAGTTGATCAGTACCTTGTTTTTTTGTTTGTGTTGTTTTTATTTTTAGTCCAAAATTTTTTGAAAAAAAAAAAAAATTGAAAATTTTTCAAAAATTACAAAAATATTTTGTGTTTTTTGTTTTTATTCTGACTAAAATGTGAAATTGGTAAGAGGTAGCTGAGTAAGGAGTTTCCACTCATGAGACGTATCTCAAACCTATTTTCGAAATAAGTTAATTGTTGTTTATTTCCTTTTGAATTATTTAATTTGTGAATTCTCCATAAAACGGACTAAAATGGATCTTCATATGCTCAGTTGACAGATATTATCAACATATATAGTAACATACAGACATGAGCTAAAATTGAAAAGTTTGTAATATTCATGCTCTAGTTTAATTGGAGGAAACATCTCAAAAAAGTAATTGAGTAAAAAAAAAAAAAATCCGAGATCCGGGTTATTAAGTCTGTAAGGGTGTTTTAACACCTAGTGCCCTAAAACCAACTGGTTTGGGAGTCACTGGCCCAAAGCTCGTTACATGGATCGAAAATGCTGCAAAAATATATATATTTGAAGTCTGAGTAATTAAGTCCGTAGGGGTGTCTTAACACCTGGTGCCCTAAAACCAACTGGTTTGGGAGCCACCGACCCAACACTCGCTACATAGACGGAATGTATTGTATATAAATAAAAAATAGAAAAAAATCAAAGAAAAAATCAGAAAAATGAGAAAAATTATTCTATTGCTCCATAAAGGTGTGAAATCTGATAGAACTTTAGGACAAAAATATTACCCTCTTATCAACTGCACTTATGACTGTTGTGGGCAAAAATAAATTGATTAATATTTTGTTGGCTATTATATGAAGAATGGTAAAAATAATCGGAGAATTTACTTATTCGGTAATTTAAAATGAAACAAAACAACTAGTAACTTGGAGTAGAAGTTTCACCTGATTAGTCACTAACATCTTTATTCTCTTTTCGCTTGTCTTTTTGCTTTTGTGTGCATTAGTTTTAACTAACTTTTTACTTTTGTAAAAATATTTGTGGATATCATTGCTGTAAACCCTTACGAGACTACAACTCGTCCATTAGGGACACCTAGGGATTTAAGGCTTGTTGCATATGCTAAATGCAACAGTGATCCCTACGAAAGTGGCTTAGTTAATTTATTCATGTTATTTTATATTATGTTTTGCTCGAGGACTAGCAAATGTTAGGTTTGGGGGTGTGATGAGTGGTTTTTATATCAAGATTTCCCACTCAATTAACTTAATATTTTGTATAGTTTCGCGAGTTTTGTGAACGTTTTGATGTATTTGGTGTTATTTTGCAGATAATAAAGTTTGGAAAGCATTGGAGGCAATTTGGGGCAAAAACGGACAAAAATGCGTCAACAGTGATATTTTGGTCTTAAGCGCGTCGCGACGCCAAGCCTTACGCGTCGCGACGTCTAAAATGCGCCGAACAGTGCTAACGTGCGCCGGGTCCACAAATCAGAATCTGAGAAAAGTTTGACTTTGCTAAAATCGCCGTGCCACGTGTCACCATCACAGCCGATCTACTAAAATGCGCCTTGCCACATGTCAGCATCCTACGGTGCCGACAATCACCATCGCCACGTGTGCCACGTGTCACTCCAGGTCATCTCCATGTCATCAGCCACATCAGCAAGTCAACAAGTCAACATTGCCACCTCACCGCCATGTCATCATCAGCCAATCAGAAGCTGCCACGTGTCGCAATTCTATGGGGCCGACAGTCTCTTTCCCACGTGTCGCCACGTCACCGCCACGTCAGCATCAATTATTGGATATCCTATCCTTATCTGACACGTGGCGGATAAGAATCTCAGCGACCAATCAGAAGCCGCCACGTGTCACAATAATTGAAGCCCAACCACTTTCCCACGTGTCACCTTATCAGCTTATCCAGAATCTTCAAACCAGCGAACCAGAGCGTGCCATGTCGACAAACCTGGCGTAGCGACGCTGAGGTCCTTGGCGTCGCGACGCCAGAAACCGAATTTTTTGCCTATAAATAGAGCGCGAAATTTCAGAATTCAGGGCACCACTCTCTCTCTTATAATCTTTCTAAAGAGAGAGTTTCTCTCTCTACTTTCTTTTAATTTTTAGTTTTTTAGTTTTGTAATTAATTTTAATTACGTTTTGTTTATATAGTAATTTAATTTTTACTTTTTACTTTTTACAGTTTTTATTATTTACCATGATGAGGTAACTCCCCCAGCTTGGGTGAAAGGTAATTCTTTTACTGTTACTATTTAGATTAATCTCCCTTAAATAATATATTCACTATTTAAAATATTGACTTAAAAAGGATACCGCCAGATTGGTCGGTTGGTAATTCATTTTAATCTGATTTAAACCTGACTAATAAATGATACCGCCAGATTGGTCGGTTGGTAATTTAATTTTGGTTCCGCCTTTATGGCTGGTTGGACTTAATTTGACTTAATCAGGTTACCGCCTATATGGCTGGTTGGAAAAAGAATCACAAGTTTATATATTATTTTATGGGAGATATCTAAATTAGTAGTAGAAAGTAATCTTTTTACCTTAGCATTTTATTTTATTGTAATTTTCTTTTCAGTATTTACTTTACCGTATTTTTACTTTATGTCTTTTATTTTCAAGTTTTTACTAGCTAGCCTAGTATGTGTTGTAACTAAATTAGTTATCTGGGGTTGTGATAAAATCCAATATCACCGTTTTATAAGGGTTAGATTATAGCTTGGGTAATATAAAGATTTATTTATTGAGTCTTAAACTTAATGCTTTTTTCATTAACTGGCCATTAATAAAATTGATCTGGTAAATCTAAAATGAACTAGACATAGGGATTTTAGGTTTCAGCCTTAGACTCAATAGCCCACGATCTTCCTTGAGGATAGATAACCCTTTAATAGATTTCCTTACAGGATAGGAATATACCTGTCGGGCGGGGTAGCCATAATTGGACTTAAACTTAATGAATCCAGATAATTTGGTTGACATAGACATATGGTTCAATTGGGTTAAACTGGGTATTTGTGTCTGACCATCGACATAGGCTTACACATAATTTAGTGTTCCAGGTTAATAAATCAATATATTACCCAACTTTAAGATAATCACTTCATCTTTAAATGATATTGGAAGAAATCACAACCCTAGATAGTTTTTAATATTGAATTTTCTTAAAACCTATTTTCGACAATTTTATTTACTTGTTTTTAAATTTAGAATCATCACCATTTCAAATCAATCAATCAACCTGTTAGATACTAGTAATCATTTGACCTCATAAAATTAATAGATTAGATATTAAGTACTCGTGGGATCGATATTTTATACTACTTGAACGATACGTGCGCTTGCGTTATACGTGTGTGTTTACGCCGGTCAACTACCACACGCCAAGTTCATACTACATCATTCAAAGACCCACCATATTCACGACCAAAAAGCCAAACGCCAAAGCTTTTCACATGACCCACGTGAAACGACTACAAAGAACAAGATAATATGTTAGGAGAGAGACCATTTGCCAGGCTACCCACGTTAAAAGAGAACAAGTGCAAAACTTTTTCTTAAAAAACCCATGTGAGAGAAGGAATCCAACTACCCTTTATCTTAAGACAAACAAACAAACAAATTAAGATAAAAAAAAATAGTCCATAACACCGGCTCACTCAATCTTAGAATCGAATTCACCAACTCGCAACCCACTCAATGTAAGTGATCATGCCAATACCCAACCCAAACAAAGCCTAAAAGCCCAAATTAAATTAAAGTCCACACAACCAAAGCAGTTCAACAGCTATGAGTAACAATCTACGTGCAAAGGAGCTACATTTGGGCCTTATCGAGCCCAACTAACAACCACATCAGCCGAAGCAAGAGCATGCCCAAAGGAACAATGCCACATTAATGCTACCATAAGCCTAAAAGACCTAAACATTCAAACCCAGCCTTTTCCAGAATCCCTCTACCCAGGGAATTCGTCAAAATAGATCCAAGAAAACACATTTTAAAGCCCAACCGACCAAAACACAAATTCTTAACACACAGGTTTGATACTTATCAACTAAATAATATCCCACATCGAATATTGCAATGAGTGGCTGCCCAAGTATGTGAAGAAATGCGTCCCACATCGTCCAGGAACCAAGACATCAGGCAGAAAATAAAGCAACCAGTCCATGAGCATACAGAAGACAAATCTTGAGTCGATCAGACAATCTATTCAAGATGGTTCCAATACATTTTAGGTATTCAGCATATTAGCTTAGCTCTCATATGGTCTTGATTATGGTAGGGAAGTCAGTATATGATCATTTAAGAGATCGAGCCTGCTTCTCACAACCAGACGAAAATCATTCACCACATGCTTCTTCAAACTACACGATTGAGACACCTACATCCAAATGAGCCATTCTACCTACTTACTCATCCTAGACAATGAAGCAACGTAACATATAATTGTACTTGTAGTTGTCACATTCTACTACATGGAGAGGACGTACCATTCTATATAACAATAGAAAGAGTAAAGCCTGATGTATGCAAAATCTTGGCACTAGCTGAATATGCGCCACTCGACTGGACACAATTAAAGGCTTGTTGCTAAATGGACGCGTCCCTCGACAAGAAAAAGAAATGAAGGCTTGACACTAGGTGAATGTGCGCCATTCAGCATGATACAAATGAAAAGCTTGGCATTAGGAGAATATGCCACACGATAAACACTAATTATACAAACTAGGCCTTAGAAGAATGTGCCCCTCTGAAAGACATAAGTAAAGGCTTGACAATAAGAGAATGTGTCACTCGACAAGACAAAAATCAAAGCTAAACTGCATGCTACACCACAAGTACACTGTCCAAATATTAGAAAGATGGTTCATACTACATGAAGGCTCATAAAACATGGAAGGATACTCACCCTCTCGAGACAACATAGGTGGAATTTCATCACATGAAAGGTTAGTCATCATCTCCATGCTACGTGATTTAATATTGCCAATTCCAGGCTACATAGAGAATATTTTATCATGCCTAGTAGTATGAAAAACTCTCTTGGATCTCCTTTAAGTCCAATCGACCAACCTGAATTAGATTAGGTAGTATGGAAATTTTATGTGACTTTCATCAAAGTTCATTCTATTGTAGTATCATTGAACTTAGTCAGGTATTGTATAATTAGTAATGACCTTGGTAGACATCCATCTCTTCCATACTACATATGAAGATAATCGTCTCTGCTCTACGTATGGAGATTATCATCAACTCTAGATTACATGGAAGGATTTCCATAAATTCTAAGAAGTATTGGAAGAGCCCCCTGAACCTTCATCAGGTTCATTCGACCGTAGTCTCCTGACCTTCATCAGGTCAGATAGAATGAAAACCATCTTGGACATCCTTTCGGTCCAATCATCCAACTTTCATCAGGACTAGTAGAATGAAGATTCTTATAAACGTTCATTAGGTTCATACGACCATGTCTCGTGGACATTTGTCAGGTCCATTCGACAATAGTCTCAAGTGCAGGTAGGATGAAGACCATTTGGACTTCATCAAGTTCATTCGACCATTGATTCATGGACCTTTATCGGGTTCATTCGATTGTAGTCTTCTGACCTTCATCAGGTCAGGTAGTATGAAGATTCACATAGACCTTTCTTAAATTCATTCGACCGTAGCTTCATGGACCTTTGTCAGGTCTATTCGATAAGTCCAGTCGACAGTAGTCTCATAGAAGAATGAGAGGTGATGACTTGCATCAAGTTCATTCCATTATAGTATCATGGGCCTTCTTCAGGTCTAGTATAGTGAGTGATGACCTTTGACCTTTATCAGGTCCATTCGACCAACTCCATTCGACAGTAGTCTCGTAGAATGAAGATGACATTGATGGCTTTCATCAAGTTTATCTATTGTAGTCTCATGGACCTTCTTCAGATCTAGTATAATATAATGACCTCCTTGGACTTCCATCAAGTCCATTCGACAAGTCCAGTCGACAGTAGTCTCGTGACCTTCATCAGGTCTTGTAGTATGAAGATTCACATAGATATTCATTAGGTTCATTCGACTGTGCCTTATGGACTTTCATCAGGTCCATTTGATAGTTCATTCGACAGTAGTATCATGGACCTTCATCAGAACTAGTAGTATGATAAGGAAAGACTCTCATAGACCTTCTTCAGGTCTAGTAGAGTAAAAATCCTCATTGACTCATATTAGATCATATAGAATGAAGAATGAAGACCCCCGTGGATCTTCATCATATACGGAATCTGTAGACTCCCATGTACCTTCATCAGGTATAGTGGAATGTGTAAACTTTACTTTGACCTTCATAAGGTCAGGAGGATTAAACTCCCATATACCCACATTAGGTATAATGGAGTGTGTAAACTTTCTTGGACCTTCATCGGGTTATGTAAACTCTGATGTACTTTTTCAAGTGTTGTAGAATGAAATCTTCTTAGACTTTCATCAGATCTAGTATCTGTATCAATATGTATGGTCGTCTTGATACATAAGCCAATGAAACATCCTCCATATGGAACATGCCCATTTGACTCAGGAAGAGTCAAATAGAAGACATGACATTCATCGACGACATTGTAAATTCCCCTGGTCCTTTGACCCGTAGTATGGGGATTATCCTGACCTTCATCTGGTTCAGTCGACCGGGGACATCCCCCATTGGCTCATGTAGAGTCAAGTTGAAGACCTGACCTTCATCTGGTCAGACGATATTGTAAATTCCCCTGGTGCATTGACCCGTAGTATGGGGATTATCCTGACCTTCATCTGGTTCAGTCGACCGGGGACATCCCCCATTGGCTCTTGTAGAGTAAAGTTGAAGACCTGACCTTCATCTGGTCAGACGATATTGTAGATTCCCATGGTCATTTGACCCGTAGTATGGGGATTATCCTGACCTTCATCTGGTTCAGTCGATCGGGGACATCCCCCATTGGCTTTTGTAGAGTCAAGTTGAAGACCTGACATTCATCTGGTTAGACGATATTGTAGATTCCCCTGGTCCTTCGACCCGTAGTATGGGGATTACCGATTATCCTGACCTTCATCTCGTTCAGTCGACCAGGGACATCCCTCATTGGCTCATGTAGAGTCAAGTTGAAGATCTGACCTTCATCTGGTCAGACGATATTGTAAATTCCCCTGGTCCTTTGACCCGTAGTATGTGGATTTTCCTGATCTTCATCTGGATCAGTCGACCGGGGACATCCCCCATTGGCTCATGTAGAGTCAAGTTGAAGACCTGACCTTCATCTGGTCAGACGATATTGTAAATTCCCCTGGTCCTTTGACCCGTAGTATGAGGATTATCCTGACCTTCATCTGGTTCAGTCGACCGGGGACATCCCTCATTGGCTATTGTAGAGTCAAGTTGAAGACCTGACCTTCATCTGGTCAGACGATATTGTAGATTCCCCGGGTCCTTCGACCCGTAGTATGGGGATTATCCCGACCTTCATCTGGTTCAGTCGACCGGGGACATCCCCCATTGGCTCTTGTAGAGTCAAGTTGAAGACCTGACCTTCATCTGGTCAGACGATATTGTAGATTCCACTGGTCCTTCGACCCGTAGTATGGGGATTATCCTGACCTTCATCTAGTTCAGTCGACAGGAGACATCCCACATTGGCTCTTGTAGAGTCAAGTTGAAGACCTGACTTTCATCTGGTCAGACAACATTGTAGATTCCCCTGGTCCTTCGACCCGTAGTATGAGGATTATCCTGACCTTCATCTGGTTCGGTCGACCGGGGATATCCCCCATTGGCTCATGTAGAGTCAAGTTGAAGACCTGACCTTCATCTGGTCAGACGATATTGTAGATTCCCCTGGTCATTCGACCCGTAGTATGGGGATTATCCTGACCTTCATCTGGTTCAGTCGACCGGGGACATCCCCCATTGGCTCTTGTAAAGTCAAGTTGAAGACCTGACCTTTATCTGGTCAGACGATATTGTAGATTCCCCTGGTCCTTCGACCCGTAATATGGGGATATCCTTGTAGGGGTTTTTAGGGGCTGAATGAATCCGGTAACGCAGCGCGGAAGCGGTGGAAAATCGTATTTTCCGATTTCAAAACTTTTTCTCGGATTAATTAAATAAACATATTTATTTAATATTCCAATATTCAAATTATGAAATAAAATTCAATAAATCATATTTAGGTGAATTACCAAATTACCCTTACTTTGGTATTTTGTCCATTTTAGTCCGAAATTGATCTAATCAATTTTGAATGATTCTAAATCATTTATAAGATGAACTTAGCATGTTCAAAACATCAAAACACCAAAAGCACAAAAAAACCAAATTTTGAATCCTTGGCCGAATGCACCTCCAAGGTGCCATTTTGTGCATTGTCATTTCATGCATCAAAACACATCAAGATGTAATCCAATGAACATGAAACTTTATATGGATCATATACACATCCAAATACACAACATATATGAAAAACCCCCAAATTTGGAATTGGTCATGAACCCTAATTTTTCATTTCTTCAAATTTGATAAATTAGACCAAATTGGTTAAATCAACTACTTCAATCATGTTTCTTCCATCCAATCAAAGTCTCAACACAATGAAACAACTCAAGATCAAATCTAGGTCATCTAAGAGTGGGTCAACAACTCTAGATTAGCAACATGGTTTCCAAAACCTTAAAAGAAAGCTTATAACTACAATAGTCACAACCTTCCTTCATTATACATGCTCAACACTTCCATCAAAACTTCCATCACACAAAACACAAGAAGAAATAAAGAAAAAATAACCTAAGAACATCATATGTTAAAGCCTAGATCCTAAGGAACATTTTCCTTTCTAATAGCAAGTTGGAAAAACTCACTAAAATCCAAGCTTTCTTTGATTTCTTCTTTCTTTCTCACAAGCTTCCTTTGCTCCATTAATGGAGTTTTTTCTTTTTAAAGTGTATTAGGTTATCAAATGAAAATGAAATGAAAACAATAATATACTTGTTTTACTTAGCCTTGGCCGAAATTGGCTAAGCCAAATACAAGAAAAATAATTTCAATTTCATTTCACTTTACATTTAGTCAACTTGCATAAATATCTTAATAACACTTTATTAGATATTTAATTAAGTCAACAAATGCAACTAAGATAAATATAACTCTTATATTAAGTGTATTGGCCGAAATTAATGGAAAATAAAGAAAAAGATATTTTAATTTTTCAAACAATTTTGAACAAATATCTTAAGAAGTCAAAATCAATTTGACAACCTTTTCCTTTAATGTAAAGTCAAACAGTTACACTTACAATCATTTCCTAACTTTATCATTTGGTGATATATTTATATTTTAATTATATTAATCATTTAACATTAAATAATTAATTAATTAATTAAATACAAATATATCAAATATATGTATTATATTTACTTTAAATATCTCAAATACATATATTGATGATATATGTCAAATACCTTTATTTGACCATTTATTAATGTGTATTTAATAATATCATATATTAAATACAAATACACATTAATTAGGAAATGACGGTTCGGCCCGTTCGCATGTATTTTTCGTTTAACGATTAAACGATTTATAAATAATCATTATTATTCATAAATGTTGCTCTAGTGCTCTACGAGTATGTTTCATTATTGAGACTCTCTAGATTCAGGTATATCCGTCACGAAATCCAATTTCGTGTCCATAATCTATCCACCCGTAGATTATGACGATCACGGATAAACTAGCTGAATCATACAGGTCGAGGTCATTGCATACGTATAATCCCTCCGTCACAGGTATCCGGATAATCCCAGAGAGATATAGATGTAAACGTCAAATCTCTATAGGTATTATCCCGTCGACGTATCTATTAGCAATCTCTAAATAACACTCGGAACTTACTTCCGATGTATACTGTGGCCACAGATTTAACAGACTGCTAATAATATATGGACTACTATGCTCTGTACACAGAACTGACGGATCCTATCTTGACACACACAGGATATCCTGAGGATCGATCCACACCCAACGAACAGGCGGAGGTCTGATCTAAATAGATCGGTGACGTGACTGCCATCTAAGTGTGGAGGATGTCTCATACATCCACAGTGGTGTCTCAAGTCGAAGGACCACTATGCTACTCAACCCGAGAAGATTCTTATTGACGTTGGCGTACCATCCATTAAGAATCTTCGGTGAGCCGTTCAGTGTTATCCACTATAAACACCTACACGTCTATACGAGTCTCCATAGACTCATGGTTCATTGGGATAAACCATCGGACCAAGTCTCGATATACGACATGTACTGGTCTCAACGGATTTGACTAACCGACCCGTGTTAGCAAATCTTGACCAGGAACTATGTTTGATAATATACATATAGCAGTGACACTTCCCAATGTCAATTACAAACTAACTTTGTAACTGTGTACTGCATTATATATTATCGGGCCTTTGTCTAATAGATACATATCACTAAACCACATTTAGTTTCAATCTAATCGTAATCAGATCGAAAGTATATAAGAACAAGAGGTGCAACCATAAATAAGTAATATTATGGAATAAGGGGATGTTCGTATTCATGAATCAAACATAAAAACGGCCCGGATTGGCGCTCTGAGCACCAACCCCAACAATTTCTCCCACTTGCTCTAGTGCCAATCCACGGTATCATATACACGTCTCAATGTGCATCGTATGCACATGGTCCTCAAAGCTCACCCAGTACTTAAGAGGTAGGCAACAAAAACAAGTCCGCTATGAAATATCGAGTTTTTCAAACAAACTCTATCGTTTCCATAGTCAGCATCATTCATATTTTGTAGAATCTAAATTATACATTAATATGAAATGGATGCTATATCTGTATTATGCTACAGCTACTAAGTTGTCCAAGTATTTAGGGATCAAATCCAAAAATACTATGAGGACAACCGCAAACACAACACCAATTTAAAACTTCTAATTTAAAAGGTCACTATGCAACTTCATAAGTCAATACTTCAAAAGTTGCATTTGATTCCACTAAATAGTAGAATCCTTCGTGACACTCCCACTGCATCTTTTGTGACTCTTTATGACGTAGACTGTCTAACGTCATAATTAGTCTCAAAACTAATATGACCCTAATGGTTGCAGACTATATTCTCCATGAATTAGAAACTCGTTCTTATATCTCAAAGATCACAAAGAACGTGTTTCAAGATCCATCATATGGTCTATATGATGTCAAAATAACTCGTAACAGTTACGATTAAATCAATATCTATAATCGCACATTATAAAGTATCTATTATGTCATCATCAAATGATATAAAGATTGATTAGACATTCTAATCAATATCTCTTTCGAAAAAGGAATCATCCTTTACGAAAAATGAATACTTTATATAAGACACACAATAACTGTCGAACAGTTATACTAACTGTCATACAGATAGCCTTGTTATGTCTTTCATTAGATCACATCTAATGTACGACTAATATGAGTATCTCACAAGTCTCTTGGTTTATATCTTATATAAAACTTTATATCGTATATAAAGAGGACTACTCCCACTTTTATCACGGAGTAAAGAAGACTTAGGTAAATCTTTTACCTCATAAACATCTCATTATTACTATAATAATGACAATTTCGTTAAGATATATACACTAGAAAGTAATATGTACGCTCCCACTAACCCTTCTAATCACATATGTATTCTATATACTTTGACAAGATCAGACAATCTGACGATATCAAAAATAGAAACACATATTTCTGGAAGACTATCCGAGTCTAATAGCTCTCTATAAGCTAGCACACTAAACTGCGATCTCAGCAGAACACAAACTCTAGGGCCATTTCAGAATGAACTCTTCAAATAAGGAAATCACAACTGATCTCTTATCTGAATAAGTCATCCAAAAATCCACTTTGCATTCTTTAGCTAAAACATACAGTTTATTATCAACATTAACCAATATATCTTTAATTGTTCATTTAGTGTGACTAGAGATAAGTTCTCTCAGAATCTACAATAGATTGCTGAGTATAACATTCTCACTGTCATACTGTAATGGTCAAACCTTTAATAAGCTCACAATGCTTTCGTGCGCAAACAATTAGCACATTTCATGAACTAATTCATAATGAAAGCTTAATCAAGTTCAAAACTTGATCGTAGTAAGCTATGAACAATCTTGGATCTGGTTCAATGGTGAACTTCCAGAATCGATATCAAATCGCGCGTCCATAAAAGTCATAGGATAATTTTTCTTCAATAAGAAAAACAACGGAACCATTAAGTATCAAATACTCGTGAATGATTCTGTTATCATATTGGACTTGCACGGAAGATGTATAAGAGTTTGTTTCATCTTATTAATTACATAGTTCCATTTATAATTTATCATTCTCACATTTGACTTCAATAAGTCAAGTCGTCTTTTCTACAATAGTTAACATCTGATCTTAAACACCAAGTAATAAAACGATTTTATTACTTAGAATCGTAGGAAAGATCTCTATTAAATAGAATACAATATTCTATTAAACAGAATAAACAAGAAACTTTTACGTATAATCCAGAGGTGTAAGTAATTTCCATTATATAACTATTATATAAAAGAAAGATTGAAATCTCAAACTTTTCAAGATTCAAATTTTCTACCTATACAATCCATATATGCAACTGTAGAAAATAATGGAACATTAATTAAAGAGATGAATTAGGTTTACTGGAGTATAACCCAGAGTTATTGAAACTAATTCGGTTAACTTTCAATATCAGACGAATCAAATCATATATATAAGATTCGATTGCTCCCACTACTCAATTCCATCAAGATGGAAATCGTGGAAGAACAATATTGAACATGAATCATATTCACTAAATAACCTTTAGAACTAATTATTTTAAATTCATACGTT
>SKCR01050611.1:0-38761 GCA_019454045.1 Zanthoxylum bungeanum
TCATTTTTTTCTTTCTTCTTTTCCTCTTGGGATAGGCAGCTTTTATAGTGCCGCTTGATAACCGATTTAAGCAGTTCCACCATCGTTTTCTGCAGTTCTGGTAGTGCTTGTAACTGCTGGGTCGGTGCCTTAACTGCTGTCTGATCGTGGAGGAACACACCGCTCAACTGCTTTGGTAGTGAAGATAACTGCATCGCACGTTTTCGTTCTGTGATTGGCTCGATCGTTCTAAGTTTTGTTGTCACTCTTCGCCTATTGCCCTTCTTCTTTTCGCACCTCTTCTCGTTCTGAGACGAATTCGCCCTGCGGGATTTATTTTATCGGCCAACAATTGTCCCCCAAATTTACCTCGATTGAACTGAGAGGGACGATCGAGGTGAATTTCATCTTTTGTTGTGGTTCGTTCTTTCTTCACTCCTGGTCTGTAGCAAATTCAGTTGGATAATCACGACTATTGCTGTAGATGCTTTTCATTCCCGCCTGACCAACTATCTGGTTTCTTTCTGTCTGGGGAAAACCATCACCCTGGAGGGGACGGAGGCGATCTTTGCCGGCCATTGCTTCCCCCGGTTCAGGGAAGGTCACAACTCCAATTAAGGGTCCATCTGACATCAATTTCCTTTCGCCCTTCGAAAGACCAGCCCATCGTATGGCTGGTTCCTTAGTCCATAGAACCCGTACTCCCACGTAAGCAGCATGCCCCGAGTGGATAAGCTTAAGCAAGCCATTGCTAATGAGCGTGACCTACTCACCACCTGGGGGATGCAGTACCTTCCGCACAGAGGTTCTCGGACAATTGTCGCTAACGGACATAGTCCATCCACATCCTTACATTCCATTTTACACCTTACTCCGTGTGGATGGCCGCTAGCGAACCTTTTTACATTCCATTTCACACCTTATTCCATAGGGACCTTCACTTTTGGTGGCCTAAATTTCATTATTTTCCACGATCTTCTTTTCTTCATTTTTGAGATTCTGCTTGGCTATGGTGAACTTGGTCGTGGTGGTGTGAGGTAGGTCGGTCTTTAAATAGATGGTGAGCAGCTTTCCAATTTGCCCCTTCCTCTTCCTGTTGCGCATGTTTCTAAAACGGGTACTGTTGGCACGTGAAGGGTCTTTCCACGCGTTGCACGATCGGTTGGAGGTCCTCTGCCTAAGGTCTGTCCAAAGCGAGCCTGTGGCCTGATGATCCTGTCACATCAGTTTTGTCGCCATTACCAGCATCAATAATGGCTGAGGCTTGGGCAATAATCTCTGTAGAGTATAATGCCGACAGCTGTCATTGGCCGATTCTGTAGGCCGAAGGTAAGGCCTTGAGTTTGGCCGAATGGATTAAGACCGAATTTGTGAAGGTAGGGCGAGGGAACGAGCCTTTCGTCCTAATTTGTTGCGCCGCCCTTTGGAGTCTCATTGAGATCCATCTTATCTGCAATAAATGCGTGACCCTTTCTTCCCGTTCTTTCATCATCATGAGGCCTATTCAGGAGCCGTTTTGGCGTCGCTTCGATGTCCCATTTTCTAGCACGTCACTCGCAGCAAATCGCATTTGAACACCTGTCTAGGGCAAACTTCATCCCTTTCTATTTTCCCGCCGTTTCGCCTTTTGGTGATTCCTATCGTGACACCTGTCATTTGTTTGGCTATAAGGTTTCATTTTTTTTTCTCTGTTTTCAAACTTCGCTCTCTTTCTTTTACAACCTTGCCTTCCTTTGTGATTTCAAACTATCAGTCCCATATGGCTTCTTCTTCTTCAATCCCCAAAACTGATGCTTCGACTTCCGCCGACTATCAGACGGCGTTAGAGTCTGATTCAGTGGGTACTTTCGGTGTTCATACCCTGAATGAAGAATTCGCCCATTGCGCCTTCGGTCCTATGTTTACAGACGCTGAAGCAATTGCAACAAACCCGTTGGCTCAGCAATTTCCCGCTTCCTCCGGCCTTCCATTCTCTGAGCCGCTAAGTCTTTCTGCCCTCTCTCATGCCCACCCAATTCGGACTTGGCCTAGACCCGACATCGCTTTTGAAGCCTGGTATAAACGTATGTTATCGCATGAGGATACCTAGTCCTTCTTGGATACGCACCACCTCTTCCCCTTATCGAGCTTTCCTTGAACCTGCCGGCTTTTGATCGCAGCCTATTCCCTATTCTTTACTTTTCTTTTCTGGTCATCTGATTATAACGTGTTTATCTTTCCCGTCGGGCCATTCACCATCACCCTTCGCGATGTTGGTGCCCTAACTGGGTTGTCCCCCCTTGGAGCGACCATATCGGCCTCTACATCGTTTCGCTTCCCTCCTCCTAAAATGGACCCCTCTTCTTTGTCATCGTACTCCTCTTTTCTTCGTGCCTATTCGAAGACGGCTGGGTCGGTTTCTTTGTTGGAACGAACGGCTTTTCTTCATTACTGGCTGTGTAAGTATATCATTTGCACACCCAGCCAGAAACCCGCGGCGGGTTATCTCTCCATCTCTTCTGACCTTGCGAATGGCCGTCGCCTAGATATGGCCTCCTTTTTCCTTGCTGCTACGTACAGAGGATTGGCCATCCTCCAAAAACAGCTTCGCTCCGGGTCTTCAGCCATTGCTTCTGGCCCTTTATGGATTGTCCAGCTTTGGCTGAAAGCGTATTTTCCTATCTTCGGCACAATTGAGTCGACTCGCTCTTACTCGTGTGCCGGTCTTCACTATGCCCAGCTTCGGCAATCTTCTGTTTCCCGTTTAGCCACTTTTGACTATTTTTATACTATTTCCTGTGTCCCTTCCTTTTTTCCTTTTTCAGCGTCCGACAGTCCGTCCTTCGCCTTGATCCTCCCCTTTCTGAAAAGGAAGAGATGGCCCTTCGCATATGGCGCAAATTTTTGTGCGGCCGTGAATTGGCTCATGACATTTTAACAGGGGGCCAATGGTAAGGCCGGGGTAGAAGTATATTCGCCCAATTTTGTAGCTCGTCAGTTCGGCCTCGTCCAAGGATGGCCTCTTGCATTTTTCCATTCGTATTCTGCATCATCAGACCGCTTTAAGGTCTTTTTCGGTCTCAGAGGTCGAGGACTCTATGGAGGACTCGATCCTTACTGGCTTCTTTCACTGTAGCTTCTTTTGTTTTTGTACATCTGTTCACCCTTATTTTGATCCGTTTCTGGCGACCGGCCCGTGAACGATTTTTCTCCCTGCCTTCGGCGAAGGTATACTCCTTTCTTTCCTTGCTTCCAAGCCATCCGATCACCGGGGTCAAAGAAGGCTACCGAGGCTTCCAAGCCAAGGCTGTTGAGGCTTCCAAGTTGAAGAAAGACAAAGCCTGTCAAAAGGAAGCAGCCTTCCCCTAGTCGAAGCTCTGATTCGGACGTTCCTCTGGTCCATCGTCCTAAAGTACGAGTTTGAAATTTGCCTTTTCTTGCTTCTACAATGCTTTGAGATATACTGATGCTTGTATTGTATGATTTGACGTAGGCCTTGAAAATTGACTCACCTTCATCCCCTGTGGTGCGTGGGACGGCACCAGCTCCAGAGGCCGAAACTCCTGTGGGTGGCAACACGAGCGAGGGACCTGCGAATGAGCCGATGATTCAATTTCCTTCTGATGAGGAATGCATGGGCGGAAGACCGAGCATAGAGAAGCTCTTATGAGAAGGGAGTACAAGTGGAGCTGTCCCCCAAGGTAGGAATTCTTACACCGAGTCTGGTCGTTCTCGCCCAAGAATTGAGGAAATTCCTGCTGACCATCCTTCCTTCGAACGCTTCCCTTCGGGTGGCTCTGTACTGTCTGTGCATGTCCCGGATGAAGAGGCCGAAGGGCTGGAGCCCGTGTGGCCGATAGGAGCTTTGTGGGGTCACCTTAGGCAGCTTTATCCTCTAGTATGCAGGATGTCCACTGCAGGGCTAAGAGGGAGTTATAGGGATATGGATGGCCTTTATAGTTTGGCCGAGTTGGAATCATTAGAGGAGGCTCGGTCTCTGTACAAAGACGATGCCCTTCGTCGTATATATGAAGAAGACGAAGTCATTATAATTTCTGATTCATCCGACTCCGATTCTCTTGTAGATGTTCGGCCGACTTTTATGGCTCAACACTCAATGCCAGAGGTCGTGTCCCCCAGTGTTCCTGGTCACGTGGCGTTGTCCTCAGCCTAGCCATCAGCCTCGGCCCCTCTGCCTCATTCTCCTCAAAGGTCCGCTCAAAGGGAGGAGCCTGAGTTTAGGCAACCATCGCCTTCGGCCCTCGTGATCGTTCCATCAGTGGCACCAACGGTCCAAATGCCAATCACTGCTGAACAAGTATTTCCTCATCGGGCCGGATCCCCCAATATGCCGTCAACTTCTCCTCCTCAGTCGATCTCTCCTCAAGCCGCACAGTAATTAGTTGTTGTCCCCCAGCGTCCACTGTCCCCCGAGCAAGGACTGATGCAGCCCGCAGCTGGAACATCCGACTTACAGGCTCATCAGCCTTCTAGTTCTGCTTCTAAGATGGTGAGTTACTTTCCCCTCTTCTTGCATTACGGTCTCAACCTGTTTTGCTAACTCTTCCCTTATGCGTAGGCGCCCGATCAATTGCTGCCATCGGTCCAGCGTCTTTTGGATTGTCTTGGGGAAATGACCTCTGCTTTTTATCACCCATCGACGCCCCTAACTGGCGCGGGTTCAGACTTGGAGAGTCTTCGGGAGGTTCCTTGTCAGTATGCTTCTTTCACTGCGATGGATGTTCGCCAAGCTGTTCAGCCCCAGAACATGCTTCAATTGGGCCGGTGTTCCTCCGAGTTAAGCCGATTACTGGCTCTTCCTTCATCGCCCGTATCTATTGATGACCGTCTTTTTCTCCAAGAGATGCAAGAGGAAATAACGAACCTTCTCTCCCGGCATCGCGTAATTCATAGCCAGAGGATTGGGCTTCGCTCCTCTTTGGTGAAAAGGGAAGAGCTTCGTGAATCTTTTGGAAAGCTGCAACAGGCCTTGAAGGAGACCACGGAAGAGATGGTGACTGAAGAATCAATCTTCATGGACCTGGAGCAGCAGTTGAAAGAGCTTCAATGCCGTTTGGACGAAAGTCAGATGAGGAAAGAGGCGAAGGAGAGAGCCGTCATTGCTCAAATGGAGGAGGCGGAACGGTCGATGGCCGAATTTAAGGGGTTGGCCCGTATTGACTTCGAAAAGGAGTTGGCCGATTTGGATGCGGCGAGCGCGGCTGTTCAGGAAGACTGGGGCCTGACGAGGGAGACGCTTTCAGCCATTAAGGACTAGACTGAGGGTTTTAGGTAATTTTCGGGCCAATGATGATGTAATTGAGGACGTTATATCGTCCATTTTGTAATCAAGGACGTTCTCGTCCATTATTAATGCGAAATTCTTTTTGCTTTTCTTGGATGTTTTCGTGCTCCTATAACGAGGGCACATATTTCTTTAAATACTTCCCATTTATCGCTCTTATATGCACTCGTCCTTTTAAATCTTGCAAATGATAGGCTCCATGTGGTAACACACTTCTTACTATAAATGGGCCTTCCCAGTTGGGCGACCACTTGCCATGTGCTGGTTCCTTAGAGCCAACTGGCAATATTGTCTTCCATACTATTTCGCCCTTCTCGAAAGACTTGGCCATTACCTTGCGATTATATTCTCTGGCTATCTTTTTCTTCTGTGCTTCCAGGCGGTTGAGCGTATCGCACCTAATATCGTCCAATTCCAGCAAATTCTGGATCATCGCCTCGTCGTAGTCCTCTTTCGTTAGTTTCTCCTGCAACATTACCCTAGTGGACTCAATGTTCATTTCCACAGGGAGCACAGCTTCTTGTCCATACACAACTGAAAAGGTGTCACCGATGTGCTTGTACGGCGATGTCCTGTAAGCCCATAAAGCTTGACTCAGGTATTCGTCCCATCGTCTAGCATTGTCCGTCACCATCTTTCGAATCAATCCTTTGAGGGTTTTGTTGGATGATTCGGCTTGACCATTTGACTGAGGGTAATATGGGGTGGCATTCACCAGCCGGATTCCATATTCGGCTAGGAAACCCTTTACATTTTCACCGTTTAATGAGGTACCATGGTCTACCATGATTGTTTGTGGTATACCAAACCGGTGAATTATATGTTCCTTTATGAACTTGATTATCTGCTCTTGCGAGATCTCCACAACTGGATAGCTTCTACCCAATTGGTAAAGAAGTCATTGGCAACAACGATAAATGTGTGCTTTTTACTTGAAGCAGGATAAATCTTCCCTATCAAGTCTATCACCCATCCCATAAACGGCCAAGGTTTAATGACTGGGACCATCTCGGTTGCGGGGGCCCTTTGGACAGGACCATGCTTTTGGCAAGCTACGCACCCTTTGGCGTATGAAATACACGATTCCCCCATCTTCGGCCAATAATAGCCGCTTCGTATGATCAACCATCTCATCTTGATTCCAGCTTGGTGAGCCCCACAGACGCCTTCGTGTATTTCAGCCATGATAGTTTTAGACTCTGATGGCCCTACACACTTCAATAACAATCCATCTTGTCATTTTTTATAGAGCACATCCCCTGTCATTACATAGTTCAAGGCTTTAAGCTTCAACCTTCGGTCTTTTCCTAGTCCAGGCTGTGTTAAGAACGTCCTGATTTCGTCTCTCCCAATCGTCCTCTGTTTCAAGAGCCATGACGTCTTTTCCTTGGGCTCTTCTCACGAGGGCTGGCTTGATTTTTTCGCTTCTGTACGCCCCACTTATGTTGGTTTGTTTATAACGGAGGCCGCCTAGGCTAAGTTGTTGGCCGATTCGTTCTTTGTCCTTGGAATGTATTCCAAGTCAGCATGATCAAACCGTTCTATTAATTTTTGGGCTATATCTAATAATGCCACGACCGACGGGCTTTGGCATTTATAAGTTCCCATTACTTGTTGGATTACCAACTGCGAATCTCCTTTGATAGACACATGGGTTACTCCCATGTCGAGGAGTATTTCCAACCCAAGTATCAAGGCTTCATATTCTGCCTGGTTATTGGTGCAGTACTCGTTTAATTTGGCTAACAACTGGAAGGTTCTCCCAATGGACTGACTAAGACAACCTCTATTACAGCCCTCTCTGCTGTGCTGGATCCGTCAAAATACATCGTATACGATTTTAGACTGCATTCGTCCAAATCCAGTTCTCTTTCCCTAGTTGTACTTAAACATGGATGGTCGGCCAAAAAATCGGCCAAAACTTGATTCTTGACAGCCTTTTGGGGTTCGTGCCGTATATCGAATTCTGAGAGCGACAGAGACCAGAAACCAACCCTTTGATGCAAAATAGGACGAGAAAACATATACTTTACTATATTGATTTTTGTGACAGCCTCAAATATACAATGTTCGGCCTAAGATAGGCACATAGCTTAGTACATGTAAAATATAAAGCCAAACATAACTTCTCCATAGGAGAATAATTACATTCATAAGTCAGCAATTGCCTGCTGATGTAATAAATGGCTCTTTCAACATTTATGTCGTCGTCCTGTGCGATCATCCCAGCTATGGACTGCTCCTCAGCTGCTATGTACAACTTTATTGGTTTCCCTGACACTGGAGGCGCCATTACTGGTGGTTGTGATAAATACCTCTTCAGACTGTCGAATGCTTGTTGGTGCTCTACGGTCTAGACGAATTCGTCCTCTCCCTTTAACTTTAATAGGGAGGAGAATGCCCTGGTCTTCCCTGCACAATTGGAGATGAATCGTCTTAGGAAATTAACCTGCCCTAGAAATCTTTGCAACTCTTTTTGTTTCGGGGCGGCATGGCTTCAGTAATCGCCCGAGATTTATTGGTGTCAATCTCGATTCCCCGTTGGTGTACTAGAAAACCTAAGACGTTGCATGCGCATACCCCAAAGGCGCACTTGGCATGGTTCAATTTAAGCTTGAACCTTCTCATTCGTTCAAAGGCCGATGCTAGATGGCTAAAATGCTCATCCATAGTTACAGATTTAGCCACTATATCGTCAACGTAGACTTCTAGGAATTTGCCGATCATGTCATGAAAGATTGAATTCATGGCTCGTTGATACGTGGCACCGACATTCTTTAGGCCGAACGGCATTACTGCCCATTCGTAGCATCCTAGAGACCCTGGGCATCTAAAGGCCGTCTTATGCACGTCATCCTCGGCAATGTAAATTTGATTATAACCCGCATACCCATCCATAAATGAGTATACTTGATACCCTACCGTGGAATCCACTAGGGAATCGACCGTCGGCATTGGGTATTGGTCTTTTGGCGTTGCTAAGTTCAAGTTCCTGAAGTCTATACAAATCCTTATCTTCCCATTCTTTTTCCTGACTGGGACGATGTTGGACAACCATTCTACATATCTGGTCGTTCTAATAAACTTTGCCTCCAACAGTCGCTCGACCTCCTTTTTAATATCAGGCAAAACATTAGGCGCGAACCTCCGTGGAGGCTGTCTATGAGGCCTATGATTTGATAGGATTGGCAGCCTATGTTCCACCAAAGCCCTATCTAGGCCGGGCATCTCATTATAATCCCATGCAAAACAATCTCTGTATTCTAGTAGTAAACAGAGCAATTTTTCGCGTACCTGGGGGTCAATTCCTTGCTGACATAAGTTATGCGCTTATTGTATTCATCCCCCAGATTTACCTCTTCTAGAGCATCTTGTCCTCTTGAGAAGTTTGTCTTGCGTCGTCCGTTTAGCGCGTATTCATCCTCCAGTGCGTCTTCTCCCTCTATCAAACAGTCTACCCCACACAGTTCTTTCACCTTATCCTCCATCTGGTGCGTCAGCAGCTTCCATCTTAAAGCCGAAACAGAGGCCAATGCCTCGTCCTCATTTTTTTGTTCCAGAACGTAGGCCATTAAATTGGGCTTAGAGGCCGCAAGGGCGGCTTGCTCCTTACTCTAGCCGTGCTCCATTGATACCGACATATGTGGGTTCTCCGAAGACCACTGTGGTTGGTCTTGTTTGTGTGAACAGGTCATTTAACAATCCAGCGGGGCATGGCTCGTCATTCTGAGCTACGATGGTTGGGCTTTCTCCTTCGTTCAGGACTCTGGTTGGCCCGTAGTTTCCCTCATACATATAGTATTCGGCCGAGTTTGTGTCTGCGGCGAAGGGTTTGTTGTCGGCGTGTACGATTTCTACTTCATCCCTTTGGTTCCAGAAAACCAGGCACTGATGGAGGGATGATGGGATGCATCGGCTGCCGTGTATCCAGTCTCGTCCCAGAAGCATATTGTATGAGGTTGGCCCATCGATGACGAAAAACACCACCGTCTTCGTAGTGCTTCCCACCTGCAAGTCCAGTGGTAATAACTCCTTTTGCAGTCGTTGCTCCTCCGTTAAAACTGGTGAGGACTACTTCTGTGGGGAGGAGGTCCTCCTCGGACTTGGCCAAACGCCCCAGCATCCTAACTGGAATTGCATTGATGGCTGTTTCCGTTATCAATCAGTACCTTGGATACGGGGATGCCATTGGCCTTCGCCTTCACGTATAATGGCCTTAGGTGCTTTGTCATCTGAGCTGGTGGCTTTGGGAAAATCCTTTTCCCTGACATGCCAATTTCCATGGCTTGATCTCCCCATTTGTTAACTTGGGATGACTCTTCTTCCATATCCCACCGAGAAGGTGGCAGTGAGGGAGGTATCTCCTAGGAGATGTGATTGATGGTCGACCTTCTCTTCTCGGCCTTGGTGACAGCCCGTTTTGCCTTAGGCGTTCCATACAGAACGAGGAATGGGTATTGCCCTAGGTCTTCTCCCAGTGTTCCGACTGCTGGATTCCCGGCCTCATATAGTTCTTTCAGAAGCCGATTTTGCGAAATTCCCCTTCTCCTGGCTTCCGTCCTAACTTCAATCTCCTCTTCTATATCCGTCAGTTCTTCCTCTTCGGCCTCTGGCTTGCGTATTTCCGTCTGTTATGGAGGTGCCGCAAATTCGGCCTCATCTCCCTCATAAATATCGTCACTCTGTCCAGCTTCCCCATTGTCATTTCCCCGAAACTCTCTGGGCAACAAGTAGTGATTTGCCACGACTGGTGGTATGCTGCCGAATTGGATGACGATGGGAGGCTCCTCATCATCGGTCCCGTCCCGTTTCCTTCCATGAAGCTTAGTGTACTCGTCACCATTGGTCACTTTCTTTCTTTTCTCGTCATGTGCCTTCTTGTGGTCTTTTGACTTCTCTGTGGCATGAGGGCTATGGCCGGTGGCAACCTTTGCCTCATTCTGTCGGCGCATCATGTGACCGTAGTTCCTTTGGTGCCTCCTCAGCTGTGTCCTTGTCATTTCATCTATGGGAGGATATTTTTCGTCTGCCCGTCGCCCTGAGTTCGCCTGCTGTCCTGGGTATGACTTTCGGTATGAGTGCCACACGTTGGGCCGATGGATCTTTGGCCGAAATGTCCTCACGTTCTGGACGAAGTTCGAATTTTCTCCATAGAACCTTGGCGCAAAGGTTCGTGGCTGCCA
Source organism: Zanthoxylum bungeanum (assembly GCA_019454045.1). NCBI lineage: Eukaryota > Viridiplantae > Streptophyta > Magnoliopsida > Sapindales > Rutaceae > Zanthoxylum > Zanthoxylum bungeanum. Next base: position 10,447 of record SKCR01050611.1, read on the forward strand.
GGACGATTCTCTCTTCACAGGCCTCTCGCACGTGTCTTCTAGCTCCTTCATCCATTCAATGCTGTTCTTGCACCTCACGCAAATGTCTTTCTTGTCTTTTTGTTCTGTAGGTTCCTTAATCCTCTCCAGCGCGCTCGGGCGGTGGCTGTGTTGTCTTTCGTCCAGCACTACCTTTACCCTCGGCGGGTTTATCCTTGTAGGGACTGGGTTGATAATATTTAACTGCGCCGATTTCGGGAAAGGATTACTGTCTACTGCCATCTTCTTTTCGAACGTGATTCGTCCGGATTCTATGGCATCCTGCAAAACATTGCGAAAAACAAGGCAATTGTTAGTTATGTGAGACCATGCATTATGCCATTTGTAGTATTTTTTACTGCCGATTTGCTCGGCTGTTGGCAACGTATGTCTGTCGCTCAAGCTGATTTGCTTATCTTTGTACAATTGGTCAAATATAGCTTCGACTTTAGTAATGTCGAAGGAGAATCTCCTGCTCTTTTCATCGCTCGTCTCATTAGTTTGGGGTTCTGCCCACGTTTTGGAGACGTAGGGTTTCCCTTTCACCAATTCGGCCAAACATAGATCGGCCGAGTCAGCGTTCACTTCGCCCATCTCGTAGTCAATGTTTCTGTAATACGTCCCTTTGCTCGAATTTTTCATCTGCTCCTCTTCTCGTAATAATTGCTCATAGCGCACCACACTGGTAGTGAGTTGGGGAAGTTCCCAAAACTCACGATCCTGGAACTTCTTCTTCAGATCGAGATTCAGGTATCCTTGAGTGATTCTTACGAACTCCTTTTCGGGCAAAGGCACGTAACATCGGCCTCGGGCTACCTTAAATCGTTGTAGAAACGTCTCAGCCCATTCCCCTGGAAATTGTCTCAAATTTGCCAAATCAGCCAAGGCCACTTCAGATTCGGCCTTATAAAACTGCGCATGGAATAGTTGCTCCATTTGCTACCAACTTTCTACTGAATTGGCTGGTAAGCTGACATACCAGGAGAAAGCCACCCCTGATAACGAACCATGAAACAACCTTAGTCTATGGAAATCATTGACTTCCCCACACTGAAGGGTGAAGCGTCCTATGTGCTCCATAGTGGAAACTTCTCCAGATCCCGTAAAGAGGGTAAAATCTGGTATCCTGTAATTCCTCGGCCAAGGATAAGCCACATCGACCCAATCAGGGTAAGGCTTCCGATATCTAGGCCGAATTGGTCGTATGCCTAGACCGAATTGGTTTTGCAGGATTTCGGTCATTTGCTCCCTTAGCATATCGTTGCCATTGAATGGCACGGCTATAGGGGCGGTTGCGGCCCTCTCGGGAGTGGGACGTAATCATGATTCTGTCCCTGGGAAGTTTAGAAACCCTGAGGCACCACGATTTCATGTTGAGCCATATTTGGCCCTTGGTGAATGTTTGGCCGTAATTGTGGGCCGTGCCCTTCAGGGCTCGTCACTCCTCTGGGAACCATATGGGTATTGGTTCCTTGCAGGGGAACACCACTAGGACCAGCTTCCTGACCGCCTACTATAGGGAGAGGCGTGGTCGACGGCAGTGCTGTTCCGCCGCTTATACATTTATCCACCAATTCGGTCATTGAGCTTAAGTGTTTGGCCATATTTTCATAGTGCAAGTTACTAGTCGATACTAATTTGTCCACAACATGCGCATTTTGGAGCCTGACCTGTTCGACGACATCCTGTGTGAATTCGCCAATCAATGCGCGCACCGCATTAGGGCTAAGCTCCCTCATTGGTTCGTACCGGCTGACATCTGCTAGACCCTCAAACTGACCCACTATGGCTGGAACGTTGGGCTGGTTGGTTTGCTCCAGTCCACATTCCTCCGCGGTTGAGCCAGTCTGAGCGTTTCTTTTCGGAGGCATGTCCACTTTGTTACACCAATTCTCCCACTGTGGTCGCCAAAAACTGTTTGCGCAGGTTTTACGCGTGTAGGAAAAAGAGCGTGTAAGGTTCAAACCTCCTGAGACAAAGTCCCAGCAAGGGGTGTATTGAATCAAGTGAATAAGCCTTCAAGGGGCACAAGCACACAAGTTACAGTTCTAGGTTACAAGCTAAGAAATAAAAAGATAAAATATGCTCGATTGAGTCTTCATTTTTTCTTTCTTTTCCTCTTGGGATAAGCGAGCTTTTATAGTGCCACTTGATAACCGATTTAAGCAGTTCCACCATCTTTTTCTGCAGTTCTGAGTAGTGCTTGTAACTACTGGGTGGTGTGCCTTAACTGCCTGATCGTGGGGAACAACCGCCACTACAAGAATTATGGCTTTTAGCGTCCAAATATTTAGCGTCGAATACTGTTTCGACGCTAAAACTCACTTTTAGCGTCGAATATCATTTTAGACGCTATATGTCACATTTTTAGCGACGGAATAAAACTTCGACGCTATATGTCATATTTTTAGCGACGGAATAAAACTTCGACGCAGAATATTAATGTTTTAGCGTCGAAAACTTTGTTCGACGCTAAAAGCAGTACTTTAGCTTCGAATAATATTCGACGCTGAATAATTCTATTATTGCAATAATTTTTGGCGCCAAATATTACACTTGTAGCGTCAAAAAACGTAGTCGACGCGACAAATATACTTTTAGCGTCGAAAATATATCGTCGCTAAAGGTTTATGAAGTTTCCACCGACAGATCCTTGATTCTTTCGCGTCTAAATTAAATTCGACGCTAATTTTTTGATATTTAGCGTGGAAAAAACGGTTTCGATGCTAAAAACTGCAACAATTAGCGTCGAATTTGAATATTCGACGCTAAAGATAGATTAAAATGCAAATTGTCACCAACCCTTTTCCCCCTCTGTTTTTTCTCTCATTCTCTTCATTTTCATCCTCCGAAATCTGATAATTTCTCCTCTACAGCCTCACATCTCTCCTAAAAATTTTCAATAAAATTGTAATCAATTTCCGATAAGGTAATTATTCTTTCATATTTCTTTATTATTTTCAATTTTTATGATTATATATGTTGTTTATATGTTGTTTGTTATTGATTTATGATTCATATATGTAGAGTAAGTATATTAATTAATAAAATATAATTTTTTTGTAAACTATTTAATTTATCACCAAATATTATATAATATATATATATATATATATATATATATATATATGCTTAAATAAAGTATTACTGAATTAGTAATGTTGATTACTGTAAAATGATATCTAATAATTATATTATTATATTTAGGTATTCTGCTGAAATGGATAGAAATTGGATGAGCTCTCTGGATAGATTGAGTGTTGAATATCGTAATGGAGTGTCTGAGTTTATGGAAGTCGCAAAGCATCACATTGATGCAGAAGGTCGTGTTCGTTGTCCATGTGCAAATTGTTTGAATAGGAAAAGGAAGCGGTTAGATGAAGTTCATAATCATTTATACATGCAGGAATATCACCAACTTACCGTACGTGGATTTATCACGGTGAGCAGTATCATTCTCAGTCACAGTTTTTTGATGTCGGTGAAGGGAGAAATAGTTACAATCAACCTGCAAACGATGAGATCACCGATATTTTGCATGACTTACAAGGTCCACAACTTGGTCATAGTGTTAGTGGTGACATGCCAGTGTTAAGTGGAAATGATCAAAATTTATTTAGTGAACTACTTGATGAGGCAAAAAAAATTCCATTCGAAGGTGCTGGAATGTCGATCTTGAATTTCGTTGTGAAATTATTACACATTAAAGTGATCAACAGAATGACCAACAAAAGTATCGATATGATGTTAGAGTTACTGGCCCAAATGTTACCGGTTGGAAGTGAATTTCCTAAGTAGTACTACGAGGCAAAGAAAATGTTGCGTGATCTGGGAATGGGGTATGAATCCATTCATGCTTGTAAGTTTGATTGTGTATTATTTCGTGCCGAGTATGAATCACTTGAACATTGTCCGATATGTGGTGAAAGTCGGTACAAAGTCCGTGGTATGGGGAAGAAAGTGCCTCAAAAGATATTGCGATATTTCCCTTTAATGCCCATGCTGCAGAGATTGTTCATGTCACGACACACAGCGACTGATATGATGTGGCATCATGAAAAGAGGATCGGTGCGGAGGGCATACTTAGACATCCTGCGGACGGAACCGAATGGAAGGAATTTGATGACATGTACCCCCTGTTTCGTTGAGGACCCCCGTAATGTCAGGTTAGGTCTTGCCTCTGATGGTTTTAACCCATTTGGGAATATGTACAACTCTTATAGCATCTGGCCCGTTATTGTCATTCCATATAACTTACCTCCATGGAAATGTATGAAGGATCCGTTCATGTTTTTGTCATTGCTTATCCCTGGTCCACGTTCACCTGGTAAAGATATAAATATTTACTTGAGACCATTGATCGAGGAGTTACAAACATTATGGAATGTGGTGTGCATACCTATGATGCAGCTTCAGAACAGTATTTTCAGATGCATGCCGCATTATTATAGACCATTAATGATTTTCCAGCCTATGGTTCATTATCTGGATGGACACTAAGGGATACATGGCATGTCCAGTTTGTGCGGATCATACACCTTCGCAACGATTACGGAATAAAATCGGATACACGGGGCACATGAGATTTCTTGAGTCGAGTCATCCTTGGCGGAGGAGTAAATTATTTAACGGGCAACATGAACCTCAGAGTAAGCCCAGTCGATTGTCTGCATTTGACATACTTTGCCAACATCAACATCTCAAGACAGCACACCAGGTAAACATCCTAATAATAGAGATAAAAATCGAAAACGGTTACCTGAAGAGTTGAATTGGACAGGAAAGAGTATTTTCTTTGAGTTAGAATATTGGGGGACTCTGAGTTTGCGACATAATTTGGATGTAATGCATATAGAGAAAAATATTTGTGAGAGTTTAGTGGGTACACTATTCAATATTCCGGGTAAGACAAAAGACACTGTAAATGCTAGATTGGACCTACAAGATCTTAGAATTCGCAGTGAATTGCATTTACAAGACTCATCTCGAGGTTTTATTAAGCCTCCTGCTAGTTATGTGCTCAATCAATCGGAGAGAAAATCATTCTGTGATTGGCTGAAAATGGTTAAATTCCCTGATAATTATGCATCCAATATTGGGCGTTGGGTCAGAGATGATACAATAACGGGATTAAAGAGTCTCGATGTTGTCATGTGCTGCTCGAGATTCTCCTCCTGTTGGCATTCGACCTTATCTCCCCCCGAATGTATGCGACGTCGTACTTGATCTATGTGGCTTCTTTGAACTATTGTGTCAGAGGACATTAAGAACATCTGTTATTGACGACCTTGAGCGAGGAATCGTGATAATCCTATGCAAGCTGGAGCGAATTTTGCCACCAGCTTTCTTTGATGTCATGGTACATCTGGCTGTGCATTTACCGGCTGAAGCTAGAAAGGGAGGTCCTGTCCATTACAGATGGATGTATCCCATTGAGAGGTACTATATATATATATATATATATTTTTATATAAGAAAATTTGTAACCGTTTTTATGTGCATAGAATTTAGTCTTAATGCAAACTTGTTGTCATATCTGCAGAGCTTTGGGAGATTACAAAAAATATGTGAAAAACAAGGCACGCCCTGAAGGTTCAATAGCTGAAGCTGTTATAATAAGTGAAGCAATAACATTTTGTTCGATGTACATGCAGAATATTGAAACTCATTTCAATCGTCGGCCACGAAACTATGATGGAGATGCAAGTAATAACCAAGAGATCACAGTGTTCCGTCAAAATTACAGACCATTTGGGGCAGTAGGTGTCAAATTACTAACCCTTCAGGAAGTTCAACGTGCGCATTGGTTATATTGAGTAATTGTGATGAAGTGCAACCGTATTTAACGTAATTTTTTCTGGTGCATCATTACTGTATTTTTTCCATACATTAACCGTGATAATTTATTGTAGGCAACATCTAACAGTGCTACAATATGATGGTGACCATAATGTTGATGAAACCCACAAAAAAAGAATTTCCTAAATGGTTTGAGACAACTGTAAGTTAGAATATTTTATATTTATTTTGATCCTAACATTAGACATTTCAGTTTGTTATATTAACACATATATTTCATTGTCAGATTATTAATCAAGTGCAAAATGGTCAATTGGACTCGCAATCCTCGTTGGTTTCTTTGGCTTATGGGCCTCAAAAGCAGGTGTATGAGTACAGTGGATGTATTGTCAACGGAGTCAGATTTCATACCGAACAGCGAGATGTTAATCATGTGACTCAAAATTCTGGAATTGTAGTCCAAGGAGAACATAGCTCAGATGTAATTGACTTCTACGGCGTATTGCAATCGGTCATTGAGTTGATATATCGACCCAGACGACATATTGTGCTATTCCAATGTAAGTGGTTTGACACAAATGCCAGAAAGAGGAGAATTCAAGTTAGTAATCATCTCACGTCAATTAATGTTCAACGTTGTTGGTACAAGAATGATCCATACATTTTTTGTACGCAAGCACGTTCAGTGATATATATACCTGATCCTAAGTTAGGAACTGGATGGATGGTGGTAGAAAAGTTACAACATAGGGCCATTGGGACACGCAGGAGAAAGATATAGTTGACATATCAGATGAAACACAAGAAGTCTCCGGCAATTTTGAAGTTCCTGAACAGATATTTTTTGGACCAACTGCCAATGTTCCTGAAAATATCACATTAACTCGAGCTAGTACAGACGTTGAGCTAATTCCTCATTCTAAAGTGAGCGTTGAAGTAGCAAGTGAAGAACAATTTGACACTGAAGATGACTTCGATTCCAGTCATGAATCCTCAAATACCGACGATAATAGTGATTAATTATGAAGTTACAGTATTTTGTGATTGATGAATAATTTTATGGATTATAATGTATGGTTGTTGATTTTAATTACTCTTTAGATATGGTTGAAATATTAACGTAATGATTTATAGTATAACTATGATATATTTATTTTTAATTAATATTTTTAATGATAGACATTTAGCGTCGAAATAAAATTGTCGACGATAAATATAAGACATATAGCGTCGAGATACAATAGTCGACGCTAAATGAAGACATTTAGCGTCGATTATTATTCGACGCTAAATTAAAGACATTTAGCGTCGATTATTCTTCGACGGTAAATGTCTTACATTTAGCGTCGACAATTCTAATTCGACGCTAAATAAAAATTAAATTTCCCGGAAAAATAACCCTAAATTTTTAATAAGCCGCCCATTTTTTTGCGTCGAAATAGTCGACGCTAAAATCAAATTAATTCGACGCTAATTGTACATTTAGCGTCGAATTTTATATTTCGACGCTAAATATAAAAATTAAATTTCCCGGAAAAATAACCCTAAATTTTAATGAACCGCCAACTTATTTGCGTCGAAGTATTCGACGCTAAAAGAAAATAAATTCGATGCTAAATGTCGTTTAAATCCCTAAAACCAGAGACCTCATATTCTCGGCTCAAACGAGCAAAATTCGCCCAATCACTCTCTTCTTCTGCATTCTCGGCTTCTAGACATCGCAAGCAACGAATTTAAGGTAAGTCTCACTTTTTGATTTTAATTTGATGATGATGATGATGATGATGATGTTGATGGTTTTCATTTGTTGATTTATGGTTGTTGATGATGATGATTGTTGAAGTTGATGATGAATTTGCATGATATGAATTTGTATGATGATGATTGTTAAAAGAGTGGAATCATTGATGATGATGATGATGATTGTTGATGATGATGATTGTTGATGAATGATGATGATGATGATTGTTGATGCTTGATGATGATTGACAAATGATGAATGATGAATGATGAATGATGAATGATGAATGATGATGATCGACACGTTAAATGGACGACGAACCGAGATGATTGAGGACGACGAACAGCAGCTGTTTTGGCCAGTTCTGCCCAGAACAGCTGCTGTTCGTCATCCTCAATCGTCGTCCATCATGTTCGTCGTCCAAATTTGGAATGTTTGTATGTGTTTTGGAATTCGAAAGTTCATATAGTATAGTATGTGTTTTGGAATGTTTTTTATGGTTATGCGTGTGTATGAGAAGTCGTGTGTATTGGTTTTTAAATGTGCTTCGTGGTTGGTTGTATGATGATTGTGTGTGCGACTGTGTGTATGTACGTGTATGATGGAACTCGTAGATTATATGGATAATGAATGCATATGTGAAATGAATAAATGAATGAATGAATTTGAAAACGAAAGTGAGCATTCGATGTTATAAGCGCTTTTGTTAAGTTGTATTGACTTGTATGGATATGTATAAGAACTTTGGAATTTGATGACGCTAATGCGACGGGTTTTTGTAGATGGCACCGGGCAATCGCAAACGGGCTACCGCGACTCCATCTACATCAGCAAGGGCAACTGGCCCTGGTGATTTCTCTGCTAGCACAGGTGAGTCCAGTATAGTGAAGGGTCGAGGACGCACCCGTGGCCTGGGGTTGGCTAAGTACGTTAAGGCTCACGGCCGTATCCGGATAGAGATATCAGATGATGGACACACTCAAGTCGGACAACATAATTCAGCATTTAATACAGCCATATGAGCTACAGCTCGATATGAAGCTCCCCAAAACTACATATCTTGGAGAAAGATACCGTGGGAGACGAAAATGAACCAGCTATTCCCTTCGCTACTTGTAAGTTTTCGATATTGTTTGTTATTTAACATTTTTATTTTATACTTATTTTTACTCGAATTTTCATGTAGGAATGGTTCGACTTCGATCTGACCCAAGTGAATGTCCAACAATATATTGACTACCACATTGGGAAAAGTTATAAAGATTATAGAACAAAAGTCCTGAAACCAATATTCGACGAACATGGACCTTCAAATGCTCCACAACACAAGCCTGATTTTATAGAGGAACAAGATTGGACATTTTTATGTGAGCTTTGGTCTAGCAAAAAACACGAGGTAAATTTTGAAATAAACGGAAATTTATTATTGTCTTTGTTTTCGGTACTTACAGTGTTGGTAAATACAGGATAAATGTCACGCAAATGCGGAAAATCGAAGTCACTTGCGTTTTAACCACCGTGGAGGTTCGAAGCCATTTATCCAACATCGTGCCGAACATGCTGAGGTAAATATATCATAACGTAAAATTTAACAGTTAATTGTTTTTACTAATCTGGAATAATATTGAATTTATTTTATGTTTATAACATAGTAGCACAGGTGAGGTGCAATCATTTCCAGATTTTTTCCGTGTGACGCATTACAATGAGAGGAACAAATGGATAAATGAAGAAGCCGAACGCTGCTATGTAAGTTTCAGTTTTTAAAATAAAATAATTAATATTATATATGTTAATTTTTTTCTCAAATTCTAATATTAACTTATTTTTTGAAACAGAACGAAATGATGGAATTCCAACATCAAACTCAGGAGACAGGGTCCGACCCCATACCAGATGAGCAGCTGTCGCAATTAGTTTTCAAGAATCAGACAGCTTACAACGTTGGTCTTGGCACTCGTAAGAAGCCAACGTCATCTGCAAACAATAGTGGTAATTCGGACAATGTCTCTCTTCGAGAGGAGTTAGTCACCACCAAAGACGAGCTGCAGCAGACTAAGGAGAAGCTACAACAGGTCACGGTGGACCACGAGAAGAAGATGGAGCAGTTGGAACAGCAACTGCTGGCTTTCCGTCAGATGTTCGAGGCCTCAATGAGTCATGGTGCATCGGGCTCGAGCGTCCCCCCATCACAGTAGAAATTAATTTTATATTTTGTTTTGTATAAATATTTTGAACAAATAGATTTAATATGATATTTATTTTTTCTAAAATAAATTTCAATATAATATTCGTCATTTTGTTATTAATTACATTTTTTCAACTAAATTAAATATTTTAGCCCAAAAAATAAGTAAATTACTAATTTTTAAAAAAACAAATTTTTTACTTTTAGCGTCGAATCTTTCGACGGTAATAGTAAAAAAAATGGTCGCTGTAAGCTTACATATAATACTTTTTTAATATACTTTAGCGTCGACAATTTGCGACGCTAAAAGTTTGAATTTTTGAGTCGAATTATTTCGTCGCTAAATATAAAATATAGCGTCGGACAATTTACTTTAGCGTCGAAAAAAAGTGGACGCAGAATACTGTTTTCTAGCGTCGCATGTAATTATTTCGACACTAAAAGTGATTTTCGTCGACATTTTATCGTCCATTTTTTACGTCTAATTTCTTCGACGCTAAATCTCTTTTGCGTCGAAACCGTAACTTATGGCGTCGAAATAATTCGACGCTAAATGGTATAATTCTTGTAGTGCGCTCAACTGCTTTGGTAGTGAAGATAACTGCATTGCACGTTTTCGTTCTGGTGATTGGTTCGATCGTTCTAAGTCTGTTGTCACTCTTCGCCTATTGCCCTTCTTCTTTTCGCACCTCTTCTCGTTCTGGGACGAATTCGCCCTGCGGGGATTTTATCGGCCAACAGGTTCGTAGGAATAAAAAACACAAATAATAAAAGTCAAACACAAGAGTTCATCCCTAACTTTGCCTAGGGGATTAGTTCCCCATAAAAGAAATAAGAATAGCCTGGGATTGAAGAGAATTATTATTCTGAATCATCACGGCTCCGTATCCCGACTTCGCGCTCATATTTCTTCTGCTACTCTCTGCTACGGCTTCCTGCTTGCGTCTGCTTCTTAATTTCTCTCTGCGCAGCTCGCGCTCGCGCTCACGCCCTCGGCCTGCTCTCTAATTTTTAATTATTTTATGCGCAGCAGCCTCCTATTTCTCAATTTGCATGGCTTTTTATAATAAACACATTGAACCCTAAGCCAAGAAAGCCCAAGTGGTTTTCCTTCTTGTTTAGTGAAGTCAACAATTTAGGCTGTCTCTCAAACTCTCTCTTCAATTCTCTTTCCAAAGCCTGCGACCCCACATGTTTCCTCTTTAAATTTTTGCCTTCACGCCACTTTGTAGCAGCTTTCTCCCTTCTCTTTGTTTGGTCAAACCTATGGCCCACTCTTTAAACAATTCACGCCACTCTTCTTTTCATCTTCTTATTGTTCGGTCAAAGTCTACTTTGTTTTCTAATTCCTCTCGCTGCTTTTAATCTCCTTTTCCCTTTTAAATCCTACAAATAATAATGAGAAGAATTACTAATATTAATTTAAATAATAGATACTTTCTAAATTTATGTAATAATGAAAATTATGCAACAAAATATAAGATATAGGACTAATACTTAGCAATAAATCAGAATAAGTGATGTTTCAAAGTACATTTTCATGCACTTATCACTACTCAAGCAAGGCCATGAGGGAGAAACTCCGACCCTATGCCAATAAGGTCTCGGTAGAACGAATCTGACCTCGAGCCAACATAAACAATTGGCCACAAGGGAACGGTCCCTCCTTGTGCCACTCAATAATTGTAACATCCCTGATCTGGGAGATGTTACCGGCAAGGGATAACTATACTAACCCCATAAGCCTCTGACTATTTAACTGTATTTTAATCTGTTCTAATGCAATGTCATGTATATAAGACATACTCAATTGAAATACATTTATCTCTCATATCTGTGAATTCAAAAATACTTTACCTCACACAATTTAACATAAGCTCTAAATAATTCTACTAATGCATATCAAAAAATTTTACGTTGACACTGACTGGACTCTTAAACTATATGACTCAATCCTGGTGGACTCCAACCCTAATGACTGCATCAGCATCCATCCTCCCGAGCTCGTCCTCCGAGAATCCTACAAAACATAAAAACTGGAGGGGGGTTAGATCGTTATACGATCTAAGTGAGTGGACTAAAAACTGGAAACTGATATAAAACTATTTTAGCTTTAAAACCATATTTTCAAAACATCTTTATATGAAAACTTGTTTTCCAAGACTTCGTATTTCGGAAAACTGCCTTTAAAACTCTATTTTCTGAAAACTGTTTACTAAAGTCTGATTTCTGAAAATTGTTTACTAAAATCTGATTTCTGAAAACTGTTTACTAAAATCTGACTTTTGAAAACTAATTACTGGAAATCTGAAAGTCTTAAACTGAAAATCTGAAAACTAAAAATAAAAATTCTACATCCAGGACCACAACTCAACTGGATGTACTCTATGCCCAGGACCACAACTCAACTGGGCATCTCTGAGGCTGGTGGTGCCCTACGTCCAGGACAACAGCTCAACTGGCAACGTAGAGCTCTACACCCAGGACAACAGCTCAACTGGCAGTGTAGCCACCACTAGAACTAGGGGTGCGGATCAATGCTACCGCCCAAGCTCTGAAACCAGGATTTCGGGGATCTTTCAACCCTAGTCCTGCTTGAGGATCTGAGAGCGTCCCCTCAATCCTCCACATGTGCACATGCCTCTGAATCTGTCAATTCCACTGTATCAAGTTACATACTGGGGTGAGGTTTTACCTCATGCCCCGAAAGAAAAGAACATAAAACATGTACTGAAAACATAAATCTCAAACTGAAACATCTATTTTTCCATAAAACTTCTCAAATCATGCTAAACCATATATGATATAAAAAAAACTTGAAATAACAAACTAAAATCATCCAAACACCCATTTCTTAACTAATTAACTACTAATTTGCAACACATAACAAGCTTCTATAACTATCATATCAACAATTTGCTAAAATCTCATCACTTGGAAATTTGGGTTTAGTTCTTTACCTTATTTATTTTGATTCCCAACTCTTCCATAGAGCTCCATGGATGCCAAACCTTCTTTGCTTCTCCTTCTATTCTCTTCTTTCTTCCTTTCCTTCTTCTTCTTTTCTTCTTTCTTCTCTTCTTCTCTCCTTCTCTTCCTCATGGTTTCTTCTTTTGTTTTTCCCTTCAATTTCGTTTTTAATTCTTCAGAAATAGAAATAGTGAATAGTAGGTCCTTTTTATAGTGGACCCAATTTTTATTTGGAAAGTTGGGGAAAAGAGTAGAAAAATCTAGAAAATTGGAGAATTCTCCATTTAGCCCCGAAATTACTATTCATCTAGAATTGTACTTGCTTTTTTAACCCGGTTCTGTTCCGAATTTGGAAAAATGTTTTACGTGGAAGTTGTAGATCTCGGTCTAAGCTTTTCAACGATATAAAATTCATAAAAATCGGAGATCATATGAAAACGTTATTCCCAAAATACTACGGGCGGTCTAAAATAAATACGATACAGTCCCATCCCGTGACTTCGAGAAGTCTACCGATCGTCTCCAAATTCTTTTTATAGATATACTTGAGTCCCATCATAATTTATTTTACATGTCTTTGCCTTGCACGTAACGATACCACTGTAGGCAGTAGTAAGAACTACCGGTCGTTACAAATTCTCCCCCCTTAAATATGATTCGTCCTCGAATCCTTTCTGGCGTCTACTCGTGATCTTCTTAATTTCGCGAATATCCAAAGATGCTACAAAACTTTATCTTTTTGTCTTTAGCTTCTACTGGCTATTAATTTTTTTCTTATTTCCCTTTCTTAAATCCTTATTCTGTAATACTTCTGCTGAGTACCTTTGATTACTGTCTTTTTTGTTCTTTCGTTGTATCTCATACTCTTTTTTTTAAAAAAAAAATTCTACTTTCTAGACCTTTACTTATACCCAATAACTCATTAACTTGAGTAAATTTCTTAATAACTAGTACCTTGGTTTTCACTGAAGATTTCTAATTCTTCGTCTCTATACTTGATGTCTCTCTATTCTAGCTATTTGTCCAACTTGTCCTTAACGTTAGCTCTTATTATTCAACTATCAACTTCCTCAGATTCCTTTACAACCCTCAGTAGTCTTTAAATTTTTCCTTCTTTAATGACCATTTTGCATTAACATGTTTCGTCATCTTTGTTCTATACTACAAATTTATCAAATCATTCATATCTGCTACTAAAATTGTCCCAAGCTTGTAGTGACTTAAATTCCTTGGACTAGAGTTGAGTTTCTTATATAATTACATAATCAACATACTTCTTGTTATTACTTAGTGTATCCTTGTACCGATATGTATTATTTCATATCTTTGTTCTACCTTCCCAGTTCCACTTTCTCAACTTTTCATAGCACTGTTTCCATACTTCACTTCATTCCGAAATCAATTAAGAACTTTCTTGATCCCTATTCTGTCTTTTTACCTGGATTTCCTCCTCACATACTTATCATATCCTCCGATCTCGATTTCTTGTAGTCCCTGCCATCATTTGACTACTACTCTATCCTAATCTAACAAATTCATTCCTGTCTTCCAAGAGTCTCGCCTGATCATCCGCAAATTACATCTTTAGATCACATTTCTTTGATATTTTCTTTCTATTCTTTTGTCTTATCTCATCTTCTATACTAGTAACAACCATCTATTTGCATCTACTATAAGTCATTTCTTCTTTATTTACTTGAAGGATACCTGTCCTCATACGTCATTGATTATCTTTAACATTGTTATTTACATTCATATTCTATATTTAGGTATTACTTCTTATCTTATTACTTTATCTAATGTTTCCTTTTAGTATCTATTTCTTAGATCATCTTTCTTTCTTATATCGTTATTCTTGTACTGGCTCTTGGAGTATCTCAAGGTTACACTCCTGTTTCATTTGTTATCGGTATCAGTCGAGGGTTGGGAGGGTGGGAGCTAATCTCGAACTCTCGGCGTTTTGATGATATATGCCCTTACCTAGGGCTTTCGTGTATACATGTCTGACGTCTTTTCCTACACTCGGTTTTACAACCAAAACCTCTATCTTCCGGTCATTTTTACCAATTACTCTCTTTACATTTTATACAGTCTCTCTAGAAGTACCCTTGGTCATATTCCTTATATTATCTTCGTATCCTTTCTATCACTTAATTCCTACAGATACTAAGTTCTTCATTTTTTTAATACTTCTTAATCCTTTTATTATATTTTCTCAAGAACTTATTATACTACAAGGGTTCCTTCTAATCCTAGTCTGCGACTCCTTATTCTTTGGTCCATACACTCATTTTTACTTCTTATATATTAATTTTTTCCTATAAAATTTTTTGTGTATTAATAAGGATAGATTAAAATTCTTTATATTCTCAAAATTTCTTTGATCTTTCTCCTAGGGGATGTTCCTGTAAAATCTTCCATATTTCTTAAAATAAACTCATTGGGTTTTTCTCACGGTCGTCTATACGAATTGAAGCTGTTGACATCTCACTTGTCCTTTTTCTTTATTCATCGGAAAGTTTCTTTATCTTTGTTCTAGTACTTTATGTCCTGATGGAGTCTATTGCTCATGTAGGATAGGTATGAGATAAGCTCTATCAGGATAATTTCTTTAACTAGTATCTCGAAAGAGTGAAGATCTAGGTAAATCGGGCTTTATCTATCAGATTCCTCAGTTTGGGCCACCAACTGCTGTTTCGGTCACCACTCTTCTTGTTTGTCTGAAGGTTTGAGTTTGTAAGATCTATAGTCTCTATACTTCTATGGCATCATATCCGTCCTTAACTTTCTTACTTTCTTTATCTTAATAATGGTCCTTGATATTCGGGTTAACTTACTACTTCTATGAAATGGTACAGGAAAATATGGGGTCAACTTGGAGGAATTTTTGTATCCTACAACACTCATCTTTACTGTCGGTTTTGATATTATCCTTTGTTACTTAACTCCATGTCTTTGATTCATATTACTATAGTTTCTGTCATTTCTTATCTGTTTTCATTTATTTATCTGTATCTACCTCTTATATCTTACTGTGCTTTACTTTTCATACTACTACTTTTGTCATTTCAAAACCTCTTTATTCTCACGGGTCTATTCCTGTATACACTCATGGATCTCTACTTACTTTGAACTGATATGCCTTTCAGGTTTCTAAGTACATTTTTATTCGATCCCTTACAGTCATCCATGTCTATGAGATAGACTCTATTAGGATAATATCATTATCTGGTGTCACTAGAGAATTTGAAGACTTGATAATTTAAGGTTTCATTTCTATCAGATTGCCAGGGGTAAGGTAACAAGCCGTTCTTGCTTCGCATTTAAGGATCTGGGTCGGAATTTGGGTTTCTGGAGTTGTTTAAATCATCTTTTGATATCTAGGTTCATTACGGCTCTCAATACTATTCTAGGTTTCTTAATTTGTTGTCTCTCTGGCTATTCTTTGTTACTCGGGGTAATTTGTCCTCTATAAGAAGATTTAGAAAACTATTGGATTTTCTTGGAAGAATTCCTTGAGTAGGAATGGAATCTTAAGTCTGCTAAGCAACTCTAATACTTGTTGAGGCTTTCGTTACTTTCTCTACTATCATAGGTTTTTGTATCTTGCCTACTGCTCTGATTCTATATCCTTTATTTTTATCTTACTTCTCTTCTAACTTTTTTTTTTCTCTTTCTACTCTCTTAGGTGGATATCTTTAAGCTTTTCTATTTCATTCTATCTCTATACATCTCAGTTTCTAACTGGTTCAAGCATTTATGTATCTTTTTTCTAGATTTTCTTTTCTCATTTGCTCTCTTTTCGACTCTATTTGAGACTTATCAATCTGGCTCCTTAGCTTATTCGGAACTTCGGAAAATAGTCTAAGATGACTATGGAATGATCATTAACTATAGTGAGGAAAAAGGAATTCAAATAGCTGGGAAATATTTACTAGCCTGTCTATGAAGCTTTGAGAACGTACTCGAGGATCGGCTACTGGAGAGGTAGTGCCTCACATACGGGTATCCCAGACATAATACGTATACAAGACCCCAACACTCTACCCACTTCAGTCACTGACTCCCTAGACCATGCTCTGATGCCATCTTTGTAACATCCCCGATCTGGGAGATGTTACCAGCAGGGGATAGCTATACTAACCTCATAAGACTCTGACTATTTAATTGTATTTTAATCTGTTCTAATGCAATGTCATGTAAATAAGACATACTCAATTGAAATACATTTATCTCTCATATCTGTGAATTCAAAAATACTCTACCTTACACAATTTAACATAAGCTCTAAATAATTCTACTAATGCATATCAAAAACTTTTACTTTGACACTGACTGGACTCTTAAACTATATGACTCAATGCTGGTGGACTCAAACCATAGTTACTACATCAGTATCCATCCTCCCGAGCTCGTCCTTCGAGAATCTTGCAAAACATAAAAACTGGAGGGGGGGGTTAGATCGTTATACGATCTAAGTGAGTGGACTAAAAACTGGAAACTGATATAAAAATATTTTAGCTTTAAAACCATATTTTCAAAACATATTTATATGAAAACTTGTTTTCCAAGACTTCGTATTTCGGAAAACTGCCTTAAAAACTCTGGTTTCTGAAAACTGTTTACTAAAGTCTGATTTCTGAAAATTGTTTACTAAAATCTGATTTCTAAAAACGGTTTACTAAAATCTTATTTCTGAAAACTAATTACTGGAAATCTGAAAGTCTTAAACTGAAAATCTGAAAACTAAAAATTGTTTTATGATGAGTGGTATTTATATCACTATTTCCCACTCATTTAACCTAATATTTTGTATAGTTTCTTGAGTCTTGTGAATATTTTGATGTGTTTTGTGTTATTTTGTAGATAAATAAAGTTTTAGGTCATTCTGGAGGTGATTTGGAGCAAAACAGGAAAAATTGGCAAAAATGGGCATTTCGGTAAATTTAGCGCGTCGCGACGCGCAAGCCTTTGGGGTCGCGACGCCTAACGTGTACCAGAGATGCTAACGTGCGCCGGGTCAGAATTTTAGAAGTTTGACTTTGCTAACATGCGCCGTGACACGTGTCACCATCACAGCCGATCTGTTAACGTGCGCCGTGCCACGTGTCATCATCCTACGTTGCCGACAATTACTATTTCCACGTGTGCCACGTGTCATCCTACGTGTCGCCACGTCATCCGGTCAACGAGTCAACTCTTCCACGCGTCTTGCCATGTCATCGTCCACGTCAGCAGGTCAACCGAGTCAACATGCCACGTGATCATAAGCCAATCACAGCATGACATGTGTCGCCACATGTCGCAATCCTACGGTGCCGACAATTTCTCTCAGCCGCCTTGCCACGTCAGCGCCACATCAGCATCAATTATTGAGTTGTCAGCCGCCTCGCCATGTGTCGCCTTATCTTCTTATCCGAATCACCACGTGTCAAGCCGTCATTGTGCCACGCCTCACTGTTCCAGCGTCGCGACGCGCAAGACCCTGGCGTCGCGACGCTGGAACCCCACCGATGCATATAAATTCAGCTCGAGATTTCAGATTTTGTTGCACCACTCTCTCCCTTCTCTTTGATGTAAAGAGAGAGTTTCTCTCTCTAGTTTCTTTTAGTTTTTAGTTTTTTTTTAAATTTTTTGTTTTGTAAATAATTTTAATTACGTTTTGTAATAATAGTAATTTACTTTTTACTTTTTACTTTTTACAGTTTTTACTATTCACTATGAGGAAGTAACTTCTCCAGCTATGGTGAAAGGTAATTCTTTTACTGTTACTATTTAGATTAATCTCCCTTAAAAATAATATATTAACTGTTTAAAATATTGACTTAAAAAGGATACCGCTATATTGGTCGGTTGGTAAATTAATTTTAATCTGGTTTTTAAACCTGACTAATCAAGGATACCGCCAGATTGGTCGGTTGGTAATTTAATTTTGGTTCCGCCTTTATGGCTGGTTTATGGACAAATATTACCGCCTTAATGGCTGGTTGGACTTAATTTGACTTAATCAGGATACCGCCAGACTGGTCGGTTGGTAATATTATCACAAGTTTATTTATATATTATTTTATGGGAGATATCTAAATTAGTAGTAGTAAAAGTAATTCCTTTTACCTTAGCATTTTATTTTATTTTACTTTTCAGCTTTTACTTTATGTCTTTTACTTTTAAGTTTTTACTAGCCCTAGTTATGTGTTAGTTATCTGGGGTTGTGATGAATTCTAATATCACCGGTTTATAAGGGGTTATTTTATAGTTTGGGTAATTTAAAGGTTTACTTATTAAGTCTTAAGCTTAATGCTTCTTGTTGTCTGATCACCAATAAGATTGATTGATGTGGTAAATCTAAAATGAACTAGACATAGGGATTTTAGGTTTCAGCCTTAGACTTAATAGCCCACGATCTTCCTTGAGGATAGATAACCCTTTAATAGATTTCCTTACAGGATAGACATATACATGTCGGGCGGGGGTAGCCATAATTGGAACTTAAATTTAATGAATCCAGATAATTTGGTTGACATAGACATATGGTTCAATTGGGTTAAACTGGGTATTTGCGTCTGACCATCGACAGAGGCTTTTGCATAATTTAGTGTTCCAGGTTAGTAAACTGATTTATTACACAAACATAAAATAATCACTTCATCTTTTAAAAGATATTAGAATGATTTACAACCCTAGATCTTTGTGTCTTTTGTTATTTTCCTTAGTATTTTCTTTTGTCTTTTTATTTATTTATTTATTTTGCAAAACTACAATCAACCAAATCAATCAAGCAATCATTCTTTTCACCTTCAATTAGATATTTGTAAATAAATAGATTCAATAATTAATAACAACACTAGGAATTAAGTCCTCGTGGGATCGATATTTTTATACTACTTGAACGATACGTGCGCTTGCGTTATACGTGTGTGTTTACGCCGGTCACTTTACATCCAGGACCACAACTCAATTGGATGTACCCTATGCCCAGGACCACAACTCAACTGGGCATCTCTGAGGCTGGTGGTGCCCTACGTCTAGGACAACAGCTCAACTGGCAATGTAGAGCTCTACACCCAGGACAACAGCTCAACTGGCAGTGTAGCCAACACTAGAACTGGGGGTGCGGATCAATGCTCTCGCCCAAGTTCTGAAACCAGGATTTCGGGGATCTGTCAACCCTAGTCCTACTTGAGGATCTGAGAGCGTCCCCTCAGTCCTCCATATGTGCACATGCCTCTGAATCCGTCAATTCCACTGTATCAAGTTACATACTGGGGTGAGGTTTTACCTCATGCCCCGAAAGAAAAGAACATAAAACATGTACTGAAAACATAAATCTCAAACTGAAACATCTATTTTTCCATAAAACTTCTCAAATCATGCTAAACCATATATGATATAAAAAAAACTTGAAATAACAAACTAAAATCATCCAAACACCCATTTCTTAACTAATTAACTACTAATTTGCAACACATAACAAGCTTCTTTAACCATCATATCAACAATTTGCTAAAATCTCATAACTTTGAAATTTTAGTTTAGTTCTTTACCTTATTTCTTTTGATTCCCAACTCTTCCTTAAAGCTCCATGGATGCCAAACCTTCTTTGCTTCTCCTTCTCTTCTCTTCTTTCTTTCTTCCTTTCATTCTTCTTCTTTTCTTCTTTCTTCTATTCTTCTCTCATTCTCTTCCTCACGGTTTCTTCTTTTCTTTTTCCCTTCAATTTCATTTTTAATTCTTGAGAAATAGTGAATAATAGGTCCTTTTTATAGTGGACCCAATTGTTATTTGGAAAGTTGGGGAAAAGAGTAGAAAAATCTAAAAATATTGGAGAATTCTCCATTTAGCCCCGAAATTACTATTCATCCAGAATTTGACTTGTTTTTTTGACCCAGTTCTGGTCCGAATTTGGAAACATGTTTAACGTGGAAGTTGTAGATCTCCGTCTAAGATTTTCAACGATATAAAATTCATAAAAATCAGAAATCATATGAAAACGTTATGCCCAAAATACTACGGACGGTCTAAAATAAATATGATACAGTCCCATCCCGGCACTTCGAGAAGTCTACTGATCGTCTCCAAATTCTTTTTATAGAGATACTTGAGTCCCATCATAATTTATTTTACATGTCTTTGCCTCGCACGTAATGATACCACTGTAGGCAGTAGTAAGAACTACCGGTCGTTACAATAATACGGCCTCGACGGAATGAATGCAGCCCGAGCCATCATAAACACTTGGCCGCAAAGGAATGGTCCCTCCTTATGCCACTCAATAATATGGCATTGGCGGTACGAATGCAGCACCGAGCCATCTAACTCTGAAAGTACTCAAGGGAATATTTTCAACCTCAAGTCGTCCCCACATAAACTGGTGTTGGCATCCCAAACTAGGCTGCAAAAATAAAAATAAAAGATGACAAGTGTAATGGGGGCGACGTATCACACACTTCCTACGGACCCAGAAATATCGAGGCAACTACGGCAGCGTCCTACCCCAAGTTGCCTAAAAAAACAATTCTAAACCTTATAGTTCAGACGTCTCGAGGAATCAAGCTACGGATAAGGGGGTGGCCAACGCCATCGGGGAATTTCCCTCCTCATGTTAGGCAAACCCCGAGTTCAAAAATATCACAGAGGCCTCCTAACCTTTTTTGTGCTATAATCCTTTCGATCTGAAAAGGGATGGCCAGCGCCATAAGGACATTATCTCTCCTTATGCTAGGCAAATCCCGATGATATAAATGCCAATGAGGCTCGTGGGCCTTGCTCGTGCTATGCACCTCCAACTCTTTATAGGGGCGGCAAATGCCATGAGGGAAATATCTCTCCCCATGCTATGTAGACCCGATGGTACCATAATACCTCAAAGCTGTCTTCATTCTATACATGATATGATTACCTAGGGGTGCCAAAAGCCACATTGGCCCTCTGACCGAACATGCTATGTTTATCTTAAGGCGCCAAACGCCACACATACCTTCAATTTTCTTCAGTCTTCGAAGGTACAAAACATCGGGTACTGAGGTTCCATCTTGAGGTGTTTGATAGCGACACCAAGGCTGTTATTCCACGGGGGTGTGCACTTTTTGCATATCGTTTTGCACCTTTTGCATATACCGATAATTGGTATTTCCAAGAAATAACAAGCAACTCTTTTCGTTTAAATAAATAACAAACGTATAAAAGTGCGAGCAATTTAAAAAGAATGGAAAAATTGTACTTGTATTTCAAGGATGTATTGTCATTCTTACAACTCTTTGTGGGTCATTTCGAGAGAGGCTCTATCGACAGCGTTCCCGCTACACCTCCATGTTCCATGGCTTCTTGAGCTGGGTGCCATCCAGTTGCTCCAAGTGATAGGAACCAGACCTAATGACCTCTGCTACCGGTGCTACCTCGCCCTTTTGGCATCGTGGTCAATATAGTGATTGAGGTAGTCATTCCCACCCAAATCCTCGACTTGTTCTTGCTGATCTCTACAATTCTCAGTGATATGTCCCATTACATTGTGATGGGATTAATACACCATATTGTCTATCTTCTCTACTTGGAACCTTATCGGGTCAGGCTCTTTCAGCAGCCTTCTGTCTTATGTTTCCCAAGCTATCTAAAATAGTGATTAGTTCAGCGTTGAATGTGTTATACCCTCCGTGACATGTGCAACCTTAATCAGGGGTCTTCTTATTGATGCTGGGTTGCCCTGAGTTATTAGCCTGAACTCCCGCTGTCTCGGGCCTAGTCCTTTCCATCGACCACCTTCGTCGCGATGAATATATCGACTTGGCTCTTTCTTTACCTGAGTTGCACCTCCTCAAGCTATCTTTTCTTATTTTTCTAGCAGGATAAACCTCCTCGTATGTTCCAAAGCTCTTGTGTAGCCTGGAACCTCTTGAATCCTAAGGTGAGACCATAATCTCCCAACCTTCAGTGCTCCCTTGAGACTTTCCAAGGCTTCTAGAGACTCGTACGCCTTTACCTCAAATACCAAATTGTGGTTTCTATACAAAAAATTCTTCAGCGGCTCATCATCATGCTGCTTCATCATCCTCAATGAACCAATTGTCTTTCTCAGTGCGCTTGCTCATTTAAAATGGCGCACAAAAGACTTCATTAGCTGTGAAAAGTTGCTAATACTTCAATGAGTCAAGTTTCTAAACCATAAGCTGGTCGACCTTTCCACTGTTAAGGGAAATACCTTATAGACTACTTCCCTGACCATGCCTTGAATCTCCATGAGCAAGGTGAATTTCTCAACATGAGAATTAGGGTCTGTATTACCCTTATATATGTCAACCGTAGGCATGAAGAACCTCATGGGGAACTCCACCTCCAACATTTTCTTAGAAAAGGGATGCTGCCTCCGCATCTTGGTTATCCAGAGAACCTCCTCGTGTCTCTTCTCCCATTTCTCTCCTTCTTAAACCAGACTCTCAAATAGCTCTCAGTATCATTTTCATACTCACTCATTTGAGCGTGATATCTTTTTCCACTCAGAGCTCTTCGCCCCGACCCTGGTATCATTTAAGCTCATTCTCCCTAAGACATTGGCTGTTATTGGACGATTCCAAGGTTCGCTTGTCGTCATCTTTCTCCCAGGTCTCCTCACAGGTATAGCGCTAGCCACAACCACTAACATCACTTTAAGAGTGTTCTTCCTTCCAACCTAATGATCCTTTCCATTTTGACTGCCTTCTTTCCACTGACAATCTCTTCCCAATGCCGACTAGGACCTGTATGTGTTTGCTCTCCCGATTTCTTTTCCAACTTCTCAATTTTCTCCATCATGATTTTCATGAAGGTATGAGTTACCTCCCTTTATTTTCGCGTGTTCTCCCTTTCCAACCACAAGTTCTCTTCCATCTTTTTCATCTATTCCACCGTTGGGACCTCTGGAACTCTATGATTCTCCTCTATTTCCATCGTAGCATGTTTGTTGTTTTTCATATTGTGTCCTCAAAGACGGCGCCAACTGTTGACGATTATTTATCGTTCCAAGGGCAATATGGGAACAGACCTCCATCAGAAGTGAATTTATTACGTCCACTGGAGTAAAAATAAGGTATTTAATTACCTACTAGGGGTCAATTCTCTCAGGCGATCAGGAACTGACCAAATTTATCTCTCTATCACTAATTGTAACTCTCATATTTAACAAGTTATGTATTGTGAAATTTATTAACCCATGAATCTGAGACTTCAACCTTTTTATATTGGCTCCCAAATCCACTATTCCACCAACCTATGGTGTCAACTGTTATCATCAAGCCATCATTACCCTATGTTTCTTTTCCCCAACCACTTAACAATCGTACTGACACCTGACTCAACCATACCTGTCAGTAGAAAGCCATCGGTTCAAACCTTTAGCCACTACTACACACGTTACCGATATGATAGCCTGCAGTTCAACTGCTCTGTTTCTGTTTCATCAGGAAGAGCAACTTCCTAATGAGAGCTGTTGACCAACTTCCATCATATAAGTCTTCTAGAAGCCCAAGCTTCCAAGTAGGGCATACGTCATATGGCTTCAATATTGGTCGGTTTGGGATCCCATCTTCATTCATTGGGTTGACATACTGAGGTAGATGATGCTTGTGAAAACTTCCTCTAGGATTTTCTTCAACCAGGTAGGGTTACTAAACACGGATCCCATCAGGTCGGTTTCCATAAATACTCAAACGTGCCCAAATCCAACACTTATTCTCTAGGTCGGGTCAGATCAACAACTCACTTTGTCCTTAGCTTACTCTGCCATTGGGAGAACTTCTCTGTATAGTGGGTTCGGTCCTATCTGACCTTTATCATCCTCTATTGGCCATGTACAAACCTCATTCTACCCCTCCTCAGTATTTGAACTTTCTCAAGGTGAAAAACCACCATTAACATCTGTCCCATAGTTCTCGGTATCAATAAGTTGATGCAGAGAACTTTAATAAAAGATAGTGGTGCTTGATGGTGAGACCAACCCAGTGTGTTTGGGCGATGGTCTCTATATCCCAACCTTCCTCTGACTTATGTTCCTCGAGTCATGCTTGCTCCATATATTGCCAAAGATTCCCTTTATGTGACGATTGCCTTTCTTTCACCACATTTTAGAAAATACTCTTAGGGTTCTGAAACGCCCCTAGGGATAAACACAAAAGGAATGACAACTTTCTTAAATGCCCATCAAATCCATCAAGTATCATTTTTACTTCATCTCCCCAAGATGACATGTGTCATGCATCAGTGACTTGCGCGCCCAAACTCACGTGGGTTAGGTCAATTATGTATATTTAAAGGCTTCATTTGAATTCAACGATTGTGATTGAAACTACACGTGTCATCAATCTACCATTCATCTTAATCCAACGACCAAGATCAACCTGAGCAGCCTATTTAAAGGTTTCTCCTACTCCTCTTCCAGCCTTTACAACTTCATATTCTCTAATCATTTTCACCAATTATGCAAGCGACCTCTGTAACTCTAAGCTCCCTCAATAACTTCATCATTATCATCTCGCTCTCCAAAATACAAGTAAGTTCTTTCTAAATCCCTTCCTTACATTCTTGCACTAAGCATCTCTGATACTAATGACTGATGCATGATGAATCATGATGAACAAACACTTCGCTTGACAATATGTTAGTTTCTATTACCAAGCCCCAAGATCAACAAGAACAAGCAAAATATATAAATACATGAATGAATTAATTGAAGTATGGCGGAATCATACTCACAATACTTGAAAATGGATGCTAAGATGATGCGAAATTCCTCCCTTGTGCAGTCAAGCTCTCGGCCAAGAAGAAAAGAGGGACTCCAAGTCGAGTTTGATCCTTCCAAGCTCAAGGATTAGTTTCCCATATCACCTATGTATGATCCCTTGAAGGTGCTAGCCTTTGTTGTGATTTTGAATGCACAACTTCTTCAAATCTTGCCACAAAAATTGAAGAAATGGAGAGCCCAAAACTACATGTAGTTTCGGCAATGTGAGAGAGAGGAGAGTTGAATGATTTTTGTTACAAAAAATCAATTTATATTTATGCCATAATATTTATTAAATTAATAATAAACTTATGACACAAATCATGCAATGGCTTAGAGTGTCAAACACTCAATTTCCATGCAAAACCATTGAGTGCATTGTACACTATCTCCATGCAATGCATTAGAGTTAAATAATGCATAATATGACATGTGTCATGTGGGCCCCACACGTTTCCAAATGAAAGTGGGCCCACGTGCACTCACGCGTTCGGGTTCGATATTTCCGAAATACCGAACTTACGTCGCGACGTTAATTAAATCGAATTTAAATAAATAATTGCGCCTAGCGAAATTATTATTTACGTCGCTAACGAATTAATTCTAAATTAACTCGTTTGCCCTTGCGTCGAAATCGAATTTCGATTATTATATCGAATATAATAATTTTACGATTAATTCCAAATTAATCGTTCTCTCTCTATGTATAGTACTTTATCCAAGATAAAGTCTCTCCGTAATTAATCCAAGATTAATCGAGTTTGAATCATACGTCATTGGTGAATCTTCGGGAAGCGACCCAAGAGATCTCCGGATATGTTGGCAGTAAATACGGTCGTCGGATAATCCGAACACGTACGTACCTCGTACTACGTTTTTACTGATTCACAAGACAAGGTTGGCTTCTAGCAAAGCGCCATGCCTACCCAATTCTCCAGAAATATTCTTATAGGAATATAAGATCTATATCAAGCGTAGTATACCGTAGTATTGCGTATATCGAACCAGTATCGGATGATCACATGTAAGGCCTGGGGCTGGAAATGTGTCTGCCCCGTACGAAACATATATCGGACATCAAGCAACTAGTCTCTTTAAATCGGACAATCCTGACCTGGTCATATTGTCCCGACGGTTGCAACCTTTTATAGAGTACTAGTTCTGTGTCCTGCGTGATCATCACCTCCATATGTCTGAAGTGATACTTCCATCTCGACATCACATCAAGTACACTACGATTCTCGATAAACCCAGAAGAGGTGTACACAGAACCGGTTAAGGTCCCCAACCACCAAAACCAAAGTTTACCGATTGTCACAAGTACTAGCGATGTAAGTCTCAGGTTAAGACCATATACACCTACCCTGATGCGGCCTCCCATAGACACGCAGACATACTACCAATGGGATTCTGCGGGGTCTATCCAGAACGAAGCTGTTTTCCGTACCATCGGTAAAACACAACCTCCTATCGCACTTGCATAAGTATCCAATACTTAAATATATGAGAACTATGCCGTTGTGCCCTCACAACGTGCACAAGCGCAATACTAGTCTATTCTGCATTATCGATGTCCGATCTCGATAATACTCCGACTAGGGATATTTAATGATTAAACCTTTATGGATTGATACTGTCTCATATCATCTCAATCCGGTATTAATCATATGGACTTTCGCCATTTATATATCAAAGTAAATAATATTACAAAACGGCAAAAGGCAATTTCATTATCACATAGTTAATTTTGTACAATAATACAATATCATTTACAAACAGTGACGCTATGGGACATAATGTCTAACACAATATGCACTGGGTTTTTTTTTATGGTTTAATGGTAACTCGAGTTCCTTATCTTGCATATACGTGTTTCTGGTTTGGGTGTGGGTATACGGGTATGAGTTCTTATTTATGTTTCAGTGTTTGAGTTCATGTAAATGTATATATTTCTATATTTTTGTGTGTTTTTAGCTATGGTCACGTTAACAGACTATCAGTTTCACAATCGTTTGGGCCTTTTAGAGACCTCTAGGGTTAACCGCTTGGTAGAGATGACTCTAGCAAAACCTAGATAGCACTAGGCCCAACTAAAAATATACCCATAGGTTATGAAGGTAAGAGAAAGTAAATACTCCATAGGTTATGAAAAGTAGATGGGTTGCCTCCGTTTAGGTATGCCAATGCAGCGACCCTTGAACTTGTAGTGCAACCTGGGTCATCAAACACAAAGAAATAATAAATAAACAAGAAGGAAATTTTGGGTTGCCTCCTAAGAAGCGTTTAGTTATAGTCTTTAGCTAGACTTTCTCTATGAGTGATCTCATGGAGGCCTCAAAATAGATGGAGATGTCCTAGAATTATTTATCTCGTATTCATTTAAACTTGATCTATTTCTTGGAATATGAAGTGGTACATATGGATGAACTGCTTTATATTATCTATCAATCTCAATTTTTATGTCGTGTGCTCTAGTGGACTTACCATGAACAAATGTGTCATTTAGAGGTTTTTTGAAGTAATTTTTTTACAACTTCCATCTTCAGAGGTCTCAAATTGCTCTGATCTTCATTCCTTAAATTTTTGGGCTGTTTAAACTCATGTTTCTTTCTTTTAGAAACTTCCAATGCATACTTGCTAGTTGACTTCAAAGGTTGTTGATTTAGGAAATCAACTCTGTCAATTGTAAACCAAGATTACACTTTATTGGGATGATTCATGTTTTCAAGGATGTTGAAATGTATGACCTCGCCATCAACTCCATGGTAAGTGTTCCCTTATGCACATCTATCACTGTTCTAATTGTCTTCATGAATGACCTCCCTAGAAATAATGAGGTCGGCGGAGGGC
>SKCR01050612.1:0-39903 GCA_019454045.1 Zanthoxylum bungeanum
AAAAGGTGTTTTAGGCACATTGCCTAATAACTAGATTCGTAGACATTATTTGAATGGAATCAAATTTGTCCTAGTACCACTCTTCGAAAGTGTGGATATACGAGTCTTGTTAATTGTGTCCCAGACACAATGCCACTAATAAGTCTCAACTGATTAATTCAGTTTGTGCTATTTATTTTTCATGTTATACGTTTGAGATTTATTTATATTCAAAATATAAATACTGTTATTCACATCTAATATGGTTATCTCAATATCATCTTTATAAAATAAAACACTTTAGTGTTCTAGAATATAAAGGTATACCCGCAACAGGTTAAACCCTGATATAGAGATAATGTTCCTAGTCAAACTAGTTACATTATAACAGTTTCCTAATTTAAGTACACACCCGAAGGGTAGTTCTTAAACTTAGGTATCTACGGTTAAAACAGCGACTTTCGTCCCGTTTCTGATTTCGCAGATTAGATCTCAACTGAAGTCAGTATCCTCTTTTTTCAGCAGATTCTGCACACCAGTACATATTTATGTACCACACTCAGTATCTAAACTCCAATTTTAATACTAGTAGTGAACATGTTTATGACAAACATATTTGTGGTCGGAGCCTTGCACTTCTTCAATTCCTTCATATATGCCTTGTCCATACGGCAGTCATGCTTTCGTGTCCCCGTTTGCCACAATTTAGCCAGACATTTTGGGATATGTCTTTTGTCATCCCAGAAGATTATGATGACTTTGCCTTTGCCCCTTTTCCACACCCCAGAAGCCTTTGGCCAAGCCTTGGCCTTCTAGAATGTCGAAATAAGGTGCGCCTTGCGTTTCTTGCCTTATTGCAAACTCTGGCTTTGTCTCCTTGAGTATAGCCATTAACTCTCCAAGTGTTTTCTATTGCATTTTGTTCTTCTAAGATATATGGATAGATCTATGAAGATCCTTCAATTTCATTATCATACTATAATGATCTAATCCTTAATTCTGATTAAGAAATTAAGGAGTCTTTGCGGCAAGCATAATGGATTAAGCACTAAAGTTATCATTACATGAATATTCCAAATATCATGTTCTACTTATTTGCTCAACTCTGGGCTTAGGCTTAAGATGTTATTTTATCAAATAAAGTAACTTCTTAGTTTTCAGGACTATCCTGATTCATTATTCCTAATTTGAAAATTAAAGTCGTTTAAATACATTTTCACCACAGGATTATGTTAAACACTAATCTTTCAATTATCTTGATTCCAATAGTCCAACTATTTAATCAACGATTTTAGGTACTATTTATTATAATGATTACTATAGTCTAACTATATAATCAACTATAATTTAATAGGTTTAAATTCAATTATATTTATTACTATAATCCAATATAAAATCAACTATTAATTGAAATGAGTTAATTTAAATATATTGATTACTATAATCCAATTATATCATCAACTATAAATGAAATAGTTTGAATACAGTCCAACTGTTTAATTAAAACCACGATTAATTATTAGTCCAACTAATTTATCAATGTAACGATGAAAAATTGAAATGAGCGCGTATGGAAATTAACTAAACGAATATTGCAAATTAATACTTGCCTCCCACTATTTTTCGGCGAGCCTCTAACCCTCTGTTCAGTACTCGGGAAACCTTGTTTCCTAGTGGGCTAGGATCCCGTTAAATAACACACAATCTTGACTTTGGCCAACAAATTGTATGATAATTAACTAGGTAGATCTCTAAGATTAATTGGATCCCATCCAATTCCTAGATCCAGTAGGTGGACATCCAAGTCCGAACACATATCTTATATATGCCAATATATCCAATATATTCCCTAACTTTTTTCCTCTGAATCGACTAAGCCTTGGCTTTGGCACATCAAACTTAGTGATCCCAGTTAAGCGGAACCCATTGACCATGGAAAGCTTCATAATCAATGTCGATGGACAAGAAGTGATCTTGACTTTGGCCAACAAATCACAACTTGGACAAGACACCGATATAGAACAAAGCCTTCATGATTCAAACACATCCTCCACGGACAAAGGTCTTGACTTTGGCCAACAAACCAATGCCAGTCTTGGATCTTGAGTAAGAATCACTCAATGGAAGGAAAAACGCTTAATTAATTATCTTTGTTAAGGTCTCATCATCATACACCCTTAAACATGCATTCTAAACACATAATAAGGCGCATATAAATAAATATAATAATGATATAAGGATGGATATTTAACACATTGTTCCTAGAACAAATCTCTCCATTTCCTCTCTCCCGCTAGCACAAGTATTACTTCTACCCGATTACATAACACTTCTAAAGAAACCTCATTTACATTGAGGGAATAGGTGAGAAGAGAAATACACAGAGTCAAGAGTTAATAGGCTGGACACGCAGGTCCAATTAATAAATTCTAAATTTATTACAACAATTTCCAAAATTGCCCTCACCCATCTAATATCCATCAGATATATATTATTCATACATCGCATCCATGTGTTCACACAAGCATGTTATCAATCAATCTAATCCAATTAATTAATCTGAATATTAATGACCATCCAATGTTCAAACAACGATTTGATTTTGCGCGAGTCCAACTCATTTTGCGAATAAGTACTCAAAGTATGAATCTTGAATTATACTAAACTACAACATTAAATCCAATTTAATTTGCATTTAATACTAGTTCATTTATTTAATTCCAAATTAAATATACACTTTATCAACGAACTTTTACGACTTAGATTCCAAATCTAATCGTTACGGGTCTCAAAGCCCGATTAACATCCAATGTTAATTTAATTAAAGTCCAATGGGCTTTTAATTAATTTCTTAAGGCATGGAATTTTGGTCAACATGGGTCAAACCCAAATACAAAAGCCCATTTAAGGAATCACCCTTATTTCCAAGAAACCAATTTAGGCCCAATTAAAATTAAAGGTCCATTAAATCATAATTGGACTTTATGGATATGGTTTTGGGCCCAATTGGATCCAACCAATTTAGCCTAAACCTAACTTGGTACAACCAAGCCCATTAAGCCAATTTTTAACTTTTCAAGCCCAATTTCCAAAATAGGCCCAATTAATTAAATTACCAAATTCCAAATTTCATAACTTA
This sequence comes from Zanthoxylum bungeanum, assembly GCA_019454045.1. Taxonomy (NCBI): domain Eukaryota; kingdom Viridiplantae; phylum Streptophyta; class Magnoliopsida; order Sapindales; family Rutaceae; genus Zanthoxylum; species Zanthoxylum bungeanum. Next base: position 3,119 of record SKCR01050612.1, read on the forward strand.
ATTAACCTAAAGTGTATGCCATAATTAATTAACCAAATTAACATTTCCAAAATACTAATTCACTCAATTAATTATGCTCATTATCATCAAAACATGTCCAACACATTTGAATCAAAAAATCAATCATTTCCATGCTATTAAGTCCACGGCAATTAGGGTATTTTGTCCAATTCAAAATTCAATCCAATTAAATCTTAAATCAACATTAACAAATTGTTTCAAGTCATCCAATGATCAAAGAAACAAAAAATACCATGACTATTAGGGAAACATACCATTCGGCCAAGGGTAACTATTGGGCAAAAAATTGATCCAATCAACTTTTCATGAAATTGATCCAATACAACTTCAATACAACATCATTCAAGCATACTCAATCAATTAATTTTATCAAATCATGCTCAAATTCAATTTACCCAATTTTTAACCCTAATCAAGTTTCATGCTCAATCTGGCTCTGATACCATTGTTGGGTTTCTATTAGGTCCCAAGAATCAATTTCAAGCAAAAACATGTGTGAATACTCAATGAAAATGGCGGAAGGCGGAATCATCTCCTATTGAATGGCTTTTGCAACGCGAGGAACAACAAAAAAAGCTCCTTGAACTCCTCACGATTTTGCACCTCCATTTTCGGCAGTGGGCTTTTTGTTCTCCTCCAATTCGGTCAACCTCCATGGATGTCCCAGCTCCAAGCTTTTGCAAATGGTGATTCCATGCTCATGAAATTAGTTCCCTATCACCTTAGGATGACTTCTTTGTGTGCTAGCACTCTTGATTTTGCAACAAAATCATCATATTACTTCTCCTTTGTTCTCGGCAGTGGCAGAAAAACAGAAGAAGAAAATGTGGTCCAAGACCGTGAGAGAGAGAGAGAGAGAAGGGAGAGAAGAGTGTGTTAGGTTGGTTTGATTTTCAAAAACAATTTAGATATACCAAATTAAAAATTTGGTAAATGGCATTAAAGCCAACCACTACCACCATCAATCACAATGACAAGTTGTCACATCACTCAAAGTGACTGGACATCACATCAATGTGACTTGTGGGCCGCACTTTAATTCGTAATGCGACTGAGCCCGCAAACACTCCCGGGCTCGGGTTCGCTAATTCCAAATTAACAAATTTTCCGTTGCGACGTAATTAAATAATTATGCCAAGCAAAATTACTATTCATGTCGCTAACGAGTTAATTCTAAATTAACTCGTTCGCCCGAATTAAAATCTAATTTCAATTCCGCGTCGAAATCCAATTTCGTATAAATATCGAATATATTATTTTATCAATTAATTCCAAATTAATCGTTCTCTCTCTTTAAATAATATTTTATCCCAGATAAAATATCTCTGTATTAATCCCAGATTAATTTTCTCTCTCTACTAATAATCCCAGATTAATAAAGTGCGAGTCATACGTCATCGGTGAATCTTCGGGAAGCGACCCATGAGATCCCCGGATATGTTGGCAGTAAATCCGGTTGTCGGACTATCCGAACACGTAAGTACATAGTACTACGTTTTTACCGATTTATAAGACAAGGTTGGCTTCTAGCAAAGCGCCATGCCTACCCAATTCTCCCGAATAATATTCTTACTGGAATATGTGATCTATATCAGGCGTAGTATACGTAGTATTACGTATTTCGATCCAGCATCGGATGTCACGTGCAAGGCCTGGGGCTGGAAATGTGTCTGCCCCGTACGAAGCACATATCGGATCTCTGGTAACTAGTCTCTATAATCGGATAATCATGACCTAGTCATATTATCGCGATGACTGTAGTACATAAGAGAACCAGTTCTGTATCCTACGTGATCATCATCTCCACCATGACTGGAGTGATACTTCCATCTCCACATCACACCCAATACACTACGATTCTCAATATACCCAGAAGAGGTGTACACATAACCTGTTAAAGCCCCGGACGACCAAAACCAAAGTATATTGATTGTCGCAAGTATTAGCGGTGCAAGTTTCAGGTTAAGACCAAATACACCTTCCCGGATTCGGACTTCCATAGACACATAGTCATACTACTAATGGAATTCTGAGGGGTCTATGCAGAGCGAAGCTGTTTCCGTACCTTCGGTAAACACAACCTCCTATTATACTTGCATGAGTATCATATACCCAAATATATGAGAAATATGTCGTTATGCTCCCACAATGCGCACAAGTGTAATACTAGTCTATTCCGCATTATCGATGTCCAATCTCGATAATACTACGACAAGGGATATTTAATGATTAAACTTTTATGGATTGATAATGTCTCATATCTTATCAATCTGGAACTAATCATATGGATCTTCTATCATTTATACATCTTGGTGATCTAATCACAAATGATAAAAGAGTAATTTCCTTTGTCACATAGTTAATTTGTACAACAACACCATGATCTGTACAAATAGTGATGCTATGGGTCATAACTGTCCAACAGAGAGTGTCAGCAGATTTCTAGTTCTATCCCAGTAGATATGCCGAGCTTTCACCGATTATTAGTATGAGAATGTCATTGCTGAGAAGCAATACATCATCAATGAATAGGACAATCATTGTCAGTGCGCTCCCACTAACCTTCTTACATACACAAGAATCATCTTTGTTTTGAATTAAATCAAATACCATTTTAATTACATCAAAACGCTGGTTCCAAGAACGCAATGCTTGCTTCAATCTATGAATGGATCAGTTTAACTTGCAAACCTTGTTTGCATGTTTTGGCACGATAAATAGACAGGATGTTGTAAACATCCTCCAAAAGGTTTCCGTTAAGGAAAGTGGTTTTGGCATCCGGCTGTCATATTTCATAAATGAAATATGCAGTATTAGAAAGCATTATCGAAATGGATTTAATCATGGCAACACATGAAAAAGTTTCGTCGTAGTCGACACTATGTCGTTGACGGTACCCTTTCTGTATAAGCCTAGCTGTGTACATTTGAATGTTGCCATCCATGTATGTCTTCCTTGAAGACTCATATAGTACAAATAGGCACAACGTCTTCTGGTACATCAACCAGTGTCCAAACTTGGTTGGAATACATGGAATCCATTTCGGACTTCATGGAACTTTGCTATAAAAGGAGTTGATACCTTGTATCACTTCTTCATACCTAGCCGATTCGTCTTCCTCTATAAGATTTATATCTATATAAGGTGAGATCAGAAACCCATACCTCCCGGGTTGTTTTCTGACTCTCTCTGATCTACGCGGTTCTTGTGTATTTGAATATTATGGTACAGTTTCATCCCTGATGAACTATTTTCGTTCCGTAAGGACTCAGTGCCTGGAACAGTATTACTCCGATTTTCATCGAGTTTTACTTTCCTCCCACTTACCACTGCATATAAGAATTCCTCTTAGGAAAAACACATGGAGAGTAACAATTACATTATTCTGTTGTGAGTTGTATAAGTATTATACTTTGGTTTCCCTAAGATAACCAGTTACAAATAGGCACTTATCCGATTTGGGTTCTAGTTTGGTACCATCCAAACATTTAGCGTATGCCCAACATTCCCAAATTTTCAGGAATGAGAAACCTGGTTTCTCTCCTGTTAATACCTAATATGAAGTCTATCTAACATTTTTTCATGGAACCTTATTCAAAATAAGTATTGCACTGTTTAATGCATATCCCTAGAAGGAAATTGGTAGCTCAGAGCGACTCATATGTTTAAGTATTGTCCATCATGGTCTGACCGCAATGTTCTAATACTTTTACCGGTCTGTTTTCTTACTTCGTGTCGAAATTCTATGAATTACTCAAAAGTTTTGACTTGTGTTTCATAAGATACACATAACCATGACGCAATGCCACATCCGTAAGGGTTACGAAGTATTCATATCTACCTTTAGCCTAGCTAGACATGGGCCCACTTACGTCACCATGAACGAGGGTTAACAGATCGGTGGCACTTGCACTTTTACTAGAAATGTACATACATCGTCGTAGTCGACACTATGTCGTTGATGGTACCCTTTCTGTATAAGCCTAGCTGTGTACATTTGTATGTTGCCATCCATGTATGTCTTCCTTGAAGACTCATTTAGTACAAATAGGCACAATGCCTTCTGGTACATCAACCAATGTCCAAACTTTGTTGGTATACATGGAATCCATTTCGGACTTCATGGCACTTTACCATAAAAGGAGTCGATACTTTGTATCACTTCCTTATACATAGCCGGTTCGTCTTCCTCAATAAGATTGATATCTACATGAGGTGAGATCAGAAACCCATACCTCCCGGGTTATTTTCTGACTCTCTCCAATATACGCGGTCCTTGTGTATTCGAAGATTATGGTACAGTTTCATCCCTGATGAACTATTTTCGTTCCGTAAGGACTTAGTGCCTGGAACAGTATTACTCTAATTTTCATCGAGTTTTACATTCCTCCCACTTTCCACTGCATATAGGAATTCCTCTTAGGAAAAACACATGGAGATCAACAATTACATTGTTCTCTTGAGAGTTGTATAAATACTATACTTTGGTTTCCCTAAGAGAACCAGTTACAAATAGGCACTTATCTGATTTGGGTTCTAGTTTGGTACCATCCAAACATTTACGTATGCCCAGCATTCCCAAATTTTCAGGAATGAGAAACCTGGTTTCTCTCCTGTTAATACCTAATATGAAGTCTATCTAACATTTTTTCATGGAACCTTATTCAAAATAAGTAATGCACTGTTTAATGCGTATCACTAGAAGAAAATTGGTAGCTCAGAGCGACTCATATGTTTAAGTATTGTCCATCATGGTCTGACCGCAATGTTCTAATACTTTTACCGGTCTGTTTTCTTACTTCGTGTCGAAACTCTATGAATTACTCAAAAGTTTATGACTTGTGTTTCATAAGATACACATAACCATGACTCGATGCCACATCCGTAAAGGTTACGAAGTATTCATATCTACATTTAGCCTAGCTAGACATGGGCCCACTTACGTCACCATGAATGAGGGTTAACAGATCGGTGGCACTTGCACTTTTACTACAAATGTATATACATCGTCTTAGTCGACACTATGTTGTTGACGGTACCCTTTCTATATAGCCAAGTTGTGTACATTTGTATATTGCCATCTATGTATGTCTTCCTGAAGACTCATTTAGTACAAATAGGCACAATGCATTCTGGTACATCAACCAGTGTCCAAACTTGGTTGGTATACATGGAATCCATTTCAGACTTCATAGCACTTTACCATAAAAGGAGTCGATACCTTGTATCACTTCCTCATAATAGCTGATTGTCTTCCTCAATAAGATTGATATCTACATGAGGTGAGATCAGAAACCCATACCTCCCGGGTTATTTTCTGACTCTCTCTGATCTACGCGGTTCTTGTGTATTCGAAGATTATGGTACAGTTTCATCCCTAATGAACTATTTTCGTTCCGTAAGGACTCAGTGCCTGGAACAGTATTACTCCGATTTTCATCGAGTTTTACTTTCCTCCCACTTACCACTGCATATAGGAATTCCTCTTAGGAAAAACACATGGAGAGCAACAATTACATTGTTCTCTTGAAAGTTGTATAAGTATTATACTTTGGTTTCCCTAAGATAACCAGTTACAAATAGGCACTTATCCGATTTGGGTTCGAGTTTGGTACCATCCAAACATTTAGCGTATGCCCAACATTCCCAAATTTTCAGGAATGAGAAAACCGGTTTCTTTCCTGTTCATATCTAATATGAAGTATGTCTAACAGTTTTTCATGGAACCTTATTCAAAATAAGTATTGCACTGTTTAATGCATATCCCTAGAAGGAAATTGGTAGCTCAGAGCGACTCATATGTTTAAGTATTGTCCATCATGGTCTGACCGCAATGTTCTAATACTTTTACCGGTCTGTTTTCTTACTTCGTGTCGAAATTCTATGAATTACTCAAAAGTTTCTGACTTGTGTTTCATAAGATACACATAACCATGACGCAATGCCACATCCGTAAGGGTTACGAAGTATTCATATCTACCTTTAGCCTAGCTAGACATGGGCCCACTTACGTCACCATGAACGAGGGTTAACAGATCGGTGGCACTTGCACTTTTACTAGAAATGTACATACATCGTCGTAGTCGACACTATGTCGTTGATGGTACCCTTTCTGTATAAGCCTAGCTGTGTACATTTGTATGTTGCCATCCATGTATGTCTTCCTTGAAGACTCATTTAGTACAAATAGGCACAATGCCTTCTGGTACATCAACCAATGTCCAAACTTTGTTGGTATACATGGAATCCATTTCGGACTTCATGGCACTTTACCATAAAAGGAGTCGATACTTTGTATCACTTCCTTATACATAGCCGGTTCGTCTTCTCAATAAGATTGATATCTACATGAGGTGAGATCAGAAACCCATACCTCCCGGGTTATTTTCTGACTCTCTCCAATATACGCGGTCCTTGTGTATTCGAAGATTATGGTACAGTTTCATCCCTGATGAACTATTTTCGTTCCGTAAGGACTTAGTGCCTGGAACAGTATTACTCTAATTTTCATCGAGTTTTACATTCCTCCCACTTTCCACTGCATATAGGAATTCCTCTTAGGAAAAACACATGGAGATCAACAATTACATTATTCTCTTGAGAGTTGTATAAATACTATACTTTGGTTTCCCTAAGAGAACCAGTTACAAATAGGCACTTATCTGATTTGGGTTCTAATTTGGTACCATCCAAACATTTACGTATGCCCAGCATTCCCAAATTTTCAGGAATGAGAAACCTGGTTTCTCTCCTGTTAATACCTAATATGAAGTCTGTCTAACATTTTTTCATGGAACCTTATTCAAAATAAGTAATGCACTGTTTAATGCGTATCCCTAGAAGAAAATTGGTAGCTCAGAGCGACTCATATGTTTAAGTATTGTCCATGATGGTCTGACCGCAATGTTCTAATACTTTTACCGGTCTGTTTTCTTATTTCGTGTCGAAACTCTATGAATTACTCAAAAGTTTATGACTTGTGTTTCATAAGATACACATAACCATGACGCGATGCCACATCCGTAAAGGTTACGAAGTATTCATATCTACCTTTAGCCTAGCTAGACATGGGCCGACTTACGTCACCATGAATGAGGTTAACAGATCGGTGGCACTTGCACTTTTACTACAAATGTATATACATCGTCTTAGTCGACACTATGTCGTTGACGGTACCCTTTCTATATTAGCCAAGTTGTGTACATTTGTATATTGCCATCTATGTATGTCTTCCTTGAAGACTCATTTAGTACAAATAGGCACAATGCATTCTGGTACATCAACCAGTGTCCAAACTTGGTTGGTATACATGGAATCCATTTCAGACTTCATAGCACTTTACCATAAAAGGAGTCGATACCTTGTATCACTTCCTCATAATAGCTGATTTGTCTTCCTCAATAAGATTGATATCTACATGAGGTGAGATCAGAAACCCATACCTCCCGGGTTATTTTCTGACTCTCTCTGATCTACGCGGTTCTTGTGTATTCGAAGATTATGGTACAGTTTCATCCCTAATGAACTATTTTCGTTCCGTAAGGACTCAGTGCCTAGAACAGTATTACTCCGATTTTCATCGAGTTTTACATTCCTCCCACTTACCACTGCATATAGGAATTCCTCTTAGGAAAAACACATGGAGAGCAACAATTACATTGTTCTCTTGAAAGTTGTATAAGTACTATACTTTGGTTTCCCTAAGATAACAAGTTAAAAATAGGCACTTATCCGATTTGGGTTCTACTTTGGTACCATCCAAACATTTAGAGTATGCCCAGCATTCCCAATTTTCAGGAATGAGAAACCTGGTTTCTCTCCTGTTAATACCTAATATGAAGTCTGTCTAACATTTTTTCATGGAACCTTATTCAAAATAAGTAATGCACTGTTTAATGCGTATCCCTAGAAGAAAATTGGTAGCTCAGAGCGACTCATATGTTTAAGTATTGTCCATGATGGTCTGACCGCAATGTTCTAATACTTTTACCGGTCTGTTTTCTTATTTCGTGTCGAAACTCTATGAATTACTCAAAAGTTTATGACTTGTGTTTCATAAGATACACATAACCATGACGCGATGCCACATCCGTAAAGGTTACGAAGTATTCATATCTACCTTTAGCCTAGCTAGACATGGGCCGACTTACGTCACCATGAATGAGGGTTAACAGATCGGTGGCACTTGCACTTTTACTACAAATGTATATACATCGTCTTAGTCGACACTATGTCGTTGACGGTACCCTTTCTATATTAGCCAAGTTGTGTACATTTGTATATTGCCATCTATGTATGTCTTCCTTGAAGACTCATTTAGTACAAATAGGCACAATGCATTCTGGTACATCAACCAGTGTCCAAACTTGGTTGGTATACATGGAATCCATTTCAGACTTCATAGCACTTTACCATAAAAGGAGTCGATACCTTGTATCACTTCCTCATAATAGCTGATTTGTCTTCCTCAATAAGATTGATATCTACATGAGGTGAGATCAGAAACCCATACCTCCCGGGTTATTTTCTGACTCTCTCTGATCTACGCGGTTCTTGTGTATTCGAAGATTATGGTACAGTTTCATCCCTAATGAACTATTTTCGTTCCGTAAGGACTCAGTGCCTAGAACAGTATTACTCCGATTTTCATCGAGTTTTACATTCCTCCCACTTACCACTGCATATAGGAATTCCTCTTAGGAAAAACACATGGAGAGCAACAATTACATTGTTCTCTTGAAAGTTGTATAAGTACTATACTTTGGTTTCCCTAAGATAACAAGTTAAAAATAGGCACTTATCCGATTTGGGTTCTACTTTGGTACCATCCAAACATTTAGAGTATGCCCAGCATTCCCAAATTTTCAGGATGAGAAAACCGGTTTCTTTCCTGTTCATAACTAATATGAAGTCTGTCTAACAGTTTTTCATGGAACCTTATTCAAAATAAGTATTGCATTGTTTAATGCATATCCCTAGAAGGAAATTGGTAGCTCAGAGCGACTCATATGTTTAAGTATTGTCCATCATGGTCTGACCGCAATGTTCTAATACTTTTACCGGTCTGTTTTCTTACTTCGTGTCGAAATTCTATGAATTACTCAAAAGTTTCTAACTTGTGTTTCATAAGATACACATAACCATGAAGCAATGCCACATCCGTAAGGGTTACGAAGTATTCATATCTACCTTTAGCCTAGCTAGACATGGGCCCACTTACGTCACCATGAACGAAGGTTAACAGATCGGTGGCACTTGCACTTTTACTATAAATGTACATACATCGTCGTAGTCGACACTATGTCGTTGACGGTACCCTTTCTGTATAAGCCTAGCTGTGTACCTTTGTATGTTGCCATCCATGTATGTCTTCCTTGAAGACTCATTTAGTACAAATAGGCACAATGCCTTTTGGTACATCAACCAATGTCCAAACTTTGTTGGTATACATGGAATCCATTTCGGACTTCATGGCACTTTACCATAAAAGGAGTCGATACTTTATATCACTTCCTCATACATAGCCGGTTCGTCTTCCTCAATAAGATTGATATCTACATGAGGTGAGATCAGAAACCCATACCTCCCGGGTTATTTTCTGACTCTCTCCAATATACGCGGTCCTTGTGTATTCGAAGATTATGGTACAGTTTCATCCTTGATGAACTATTTTCGTTTCGTAAGGACTTAGTGCCTGGAACAGTATTACTCTAATTTTCATCGAGTTTTACTTTCCTCCCACTTACCAGTGCATATAGGAATTCCTCTTAGGAAAAACACATGGAGAGCAATAATTACATTGTTCTCTTGTGAGTTGTATAAGTACTATACTTTGGTTTCCCTAAGATAACCAGTTACAAATAGGCACTTATCCGATTTGGGTTCTACTTTGGTACCATCCAAACATTTAGAGTATGCCCAGCATTCCCAAATTTTCAGGATGAGAAAACCGGTTTCTTTCCTGTTCATAACTAATATGAAGTCTGTCTAACAGTTTTTCGTGGAACCTTATTCAAAATAAGTATTGCACTATTTAATGCGTATCCCTAGAAGGAAATTGGTAACTCAGAGCGACTCATATGTTTAAGTATTGTCCATCATGGTCTGACCGCAATGTTCTAATACTTTTACCGGTATGTTTTCTTACTTCATGTCGAAACTCTATGAATTACTCACAAGTTTCTGACTTGTGTTTCATAAGATACACATAACCATGACGCGATGCCATATCCGTAAAGGTTACGAAGTATTCATATCTACCTCTAGCCTAGCTAGACATGGGCCCACTTACGTCACCATGAACGAGGTTTAACAGATCGGTGGCACTTGCACTTTTACCAAGTAAAAGGTGTTTTAGGCACTTTGCTTTATTAAACTAGATTCGTAGACATCATTTGAATTGGAATCAAATCCGTCCTAGTATCCACTCTTCGAATGTGTGGATATACGAGTCTTGTTAATGTGTCCCAGACGACAATGACACAAATAAGTCTCATCTGATTAATTCAGTTTGAGCTACTTGTTTGTCATGTTATATGTATGAGAATAATTTATATTCTAAATATAAATATTGTTATACACATCTAATGTGTTTATCTCAATATCATCTTTATAAATAAAACACTTAGTGTTCTAGAATATAAAGGTTTACCCGCAACAGGTTATACTAGATATAGAGATAATATTCCTAGTCAAACTAGATACATTATAATAGTCTCCTAATTTAAGTATATGCCCAAAGGGCAGTTCCAAAACTTAGGTTCCTACGGCCAAAACAGAGACTCTCGTCCTGTTTCTGACTTGTAGGTCGATCTCATCTGAAGCCAGTCTCCTGCTTATCAGCAGATCCCGCATATCAGTACATATATTCATGTACTACATCTAATATCAAAATCAATTTTTAAAACGAGTAGTGAACATGTTTATAACAAACATTCTTGAAGCCGAAACCTTGTCCCGCCTTCAATTCCTTCATGTCTGCCTTGTCCATAAGGCAGTCACACTTCTAGTGACCCCGTTTGCCACAGTTTAGGCAGACAACGTGGGATATGTCCTTTTAAGAAGCTCTGGTTGTGCATAACGGATTGAGCACTAAAGTTATCATCACAATGAGTCTTCTTAAGCTCATGTTCTACTATTTGCTCAACTCCGGGCTCATGCTCGAGAGGTTTCTCTATCATATAGAATAGCGTCTTAGCTCCCAGGACTATCCAGAAGTCTATTCCCAATCTGAAAATTAAAGTCGTTAAAGATATTTTTCCCAGGATTATGTCATTTGACGCTAATCTTTCAGTCATCTTGATTGCTATAGTCCAACTATCCAATCAACGATTTCGGATACAATCGAATATAATGATTACTATAGTCTAACTATATAATCAACTACAATTGATCGGTTACATTCAAATGTATTGATTACTATAATCCAATTATATAACCAACTATAAATGAAGTAGTTAGAATATTGTCCAACTGTTTAAATTAAAACAACAATTGAATATTAGTCCAACTAATATATCTATAAATAATTAATGGCGAAAAATGAAATGAGCGCGTATTGGCAAGTATTTAAACGAAATTGTAAATTTAATACTTGCCTCCCACTATTTTTCGGCGAGCCTCTAACCCTATGTGGAGTACTCGGGAAACCTAGTTTCCTAGTGGGCTAGGATCCCGTTAAAGCCTTGACTTTGGCCAATAAGTTGTATGAAACTTAACTAGGTATCTCTAAGATCAATTGGATCCCATCCAATTCCTAGATCCAGTAGGTGGACCTCCAAGTCCGAAACATATATATAATATATATGCCAATATATCCAATATATTATCCTAACCTTTTCCTCTGAATCAACTAAGCCTTGGCTTTGGCACAACAAGCTTAATGATTCCAGTTAAACGGACCCATTGACAGTAGGAAAGCTTCGTAATTGAGGCCGATGAACAAGAAGTGACCTTGACTTTGGCCAACAAATCACAACTTGCCCAAGGCGTACGATATGGAACAAAGCCTTCATGATTCAAACACATCCGCGATGGACAAAGGTCTTGACTTTGGCCAACAAACCAGTGCCAATCTTGGATCTTGAGAATGAATCACTCAATGGAAGGAAAACGCTTAATATTTGTTGAGGGTTTTTCACGTAAATTGGTGACCAATTTATTATCTTTAATTAGGTCTCATCATACACCTTTAAGCATGCATTCTAAAAGCATAATAAGACGCGATAGAATTAATAATGATATGCAGATGGATATATAATACAATTTGTTCTTAGAACAAATCTCTCCATTTCCTCTCTCCCGCTAGCACTATTCTTACTTCTACCCAATTACATAATACTTCTAAAGAAACCTCATTTACATTTAGGGGAATTGGTGAGAAGAGAAATACAATGAGATAAGGAGGTAATAGGCTGGATACACAGGTCCAATTTAATAAATTCTAAATTTATTACAACAATTTCCAAAATTGCCCTCACCCTTCTATTATCCATCTGATATACATTATTCATACATACATCCAAGTATTCACACAAAGTATGTTATTCAATCAATCTAATCCAATTAATTAATCTTTGATTAATGACCATCCAATGTTCATACAACGATTTGATTTGCGCGAGTCAAACTCGTTTAAGAATAAATACTCAAAGTAAGTATTCTTGAATTATATCGAACTACAATTTTAAATCCAATTTAAATTGTATCTAATACTAATTCATATTTAATTCCAAATTAAATAATTACACTTATTTATGTGCCTTAAAGACTTGGATTCCAAATCCAATCTTAATGGGTCTCAAAGGCCCAAATAGTATCAAATACTATTTAATTAAAGTCCAATGGGCTTTTAATTAATTCTTTAGGCTTGGGCTTTTGGCCAAAATGGATCTAACCCATAATGCCTATGCCCAATAGGAATCACCATAGGCCATAAAATCAATTTTGGCCCATTAGGCCCAATTAAATTATTAAAGGCCCAATAGTCATATTTTGGACTTTATGGAAATGGTTTAGGCCCAAATATAATCCAAGACTAAAATTTGGCCCAACCAACCCAATAACCCAAATACAAAAAATTAAATTAATATATCATTCCAAATTAAATATTAATTCAATTAAAGTGTAATTAACACAATTAATTAATTAATCTAGTATTTCAAAAACACTAATTAATCTAATTAATCATGCTTAACATTTTAATTTATGTCCAACACAAATTAAAGCACAATCAATCCATTCCAACATGCTTCATACTCACTGCAATACATGAAATTAACATCCAATTTTGATTTCAATCTAATTAAATCAACAATTAACATTCAATTTCATGTGAATCAACATATCCAATTGTTTAATTCAAAAAATTACCCATGAGCTTCCTAGGGTAATTTTCGGCCAAGCATGGATTTTGGGGATTTTTGATCTAATCAATTTATCACAAATCCAATGATATACAAATCTAATTCAACATCATATAAACTCAACCAAATCATCAATTTAGGCAAAATCAAGCTCCAAGCCAAAATCCAAAATTAAAGTCCATAAACCCTAGAAATTAAATCAAGCTTAGATCTCGCTCTGATACCATTGTTAGTGTCCTAGACATGCCATGGAATCTCTAAGCGTGATTCGTGTGTGAATAAAATCAAAAATAAGTTACGGAGGACTTACATTGATCGGTTGAGTTCAAAACTTTCATGGATGTTGAAGCTTCCAATGCTCATGGGTGAGTATCCCTATCACCATCATTTGACTCCCTTATGTGCTAGCAAGAACAAATGGAACAAATTTTATCTCCCAATGAGAAACAAATTTGTCTGAGAGAGAGGAAGCAAACAGCCAAGTCTAAGCAAGTCCATTTTGCCTTCTTCAAAAGAAAGGCCATTCGGCCTTTGTTTTCTTTGCAGGCCATTCGGCCATTTGAGATAAGAAAGCAAAATGCTTTTCTATCGGTATATTCTCAAAGAAATGCAGAGTCCATTTGGCATTTTCAAAGAAAAAGAAGCAATTGATGCTTTTGTTTATTTTCAGCCTTATAAAGCAAGTGTCAGAGGCCATATTGTCGGCAAATTGATTCTTTCTCAGCATTAAAGGACATTTGGCCAAATGCATGGAGGGAGAAAAATTAATTTCCAAAATTAAATATGTTGAGTGTTTTATAAGATTCCACCAAAACCCATCACTCATATCTATCACCAAAAATGACTAATGATGTAAGTGAAGTGGGCCCCACTTTAAATTCAAAATTTAAGTGGGCTTGTTCAACACACTTAGGGCTCAGATTCGTTTAATCCGATTAAACAAATTTTCCGTCACGACATAATTAAATTCAATTTAATTAAATAATTATGCCTCGCAAGATTATTATTAAAGTCGCTTACGAATTAATTACAAATTAATTCGTTCGCTAGAATTAAAATCTAATTTAATTTTATGTTGAAATCCGATTTCAATTAATATATCTAATATATTATTTAGCCCAATTAAATAAATTAAATAGTAAAATATAATTTAACTATTAAATTCATTTTACCGATTAATTTCAAATTAATCGCGTTCTCTCCTTTCGACGAATTTAATCCCAGATAAATTCTCGACGCAATTAATCCCAGATTAATTCTTTCTCTGATAATTAATCCCAGATTAATTCTTGCCGTAATTAATCCCAGATTAATTTTCTCTCTTAATTAATCCCAGATTAATATTTCTCTCTTAATTAATCCCAGATTAATATTCTCTCTCTTAATTAATCCATGATTAATATTGTTCGAGCAAACATCATCGGTGAATCTTTGGGATGCGACCCAAGAGATCCATGGACATGGTTGGCTTCTAGCAAAGCACCGTGCCAACCCAATCCTCCAGAAATATTCTTGTACGTAATATATGATCTTTGTCAGGCGTAGTATACGTAGTATTGCGTATTACGATCCAGTATCAGATGTCACATGTTAGGCCTGAGGCTGGAGTTGTGTCTGCCCCGTACGAAGCATATATCGGATCACAAGTAACTAGTCTCTTTATTATCGGAAAGTCATGACCTATTCATACTTCCCCGATGGCAATAGCACTTAGAGTACCAGTTCTGTATCCCTGTGTGATCATCATCTCCATATGACTGAAGTGATACTTCCATCTTGACATCACACCCAATACACTACGATTCTCAGTATACCCAGAAGAGGCATACACAGAACCTATTAAATCCCCGGACGACCAAAACCAAAGTATATTGATTGTCGCAAGTATTAGCGATGCAAGTCTCAGGTTAAGATCAAATACACCTACCCTGATTCGGACTCCTATAGACACATAGTCATATTACCAATGGGATTCCGAGGGGTCTATCCAGAGCGAAGCTGTTTCCATACCATCGGTAAACATAACCTCCTATTACACTTGCATGAGTATCCAATACCCAAATATATGATAACTATGTTGTTACGCTTCCATAACACGCACAACTGTAATACTAGTCTATTCCGCATTATCGATGTCCATTCTCGATAATACTACGACTAGGGATATTTAATTATTAAACCTTTGTGGATTAATATTGTCTCATATCTTATTAATCCGGAACTAATCATAAGGACTTTTATCATTTATATATCCAGGTAATCCAATTAAAAATGATAAAAGAGCAATTTCATTTTTCACATAGTTAATTTGTACAACAACACCATGTTCTGTACAAATAGTGATGCTATAGGTAATAATTATCCAACACTTCCAGTGTCCAGACTTCTTGCATTGTAGACATTGATCACAAGTTACTTTCGGTTTTGCGCCTTTGCGCTTCTTGGAGTTTTTCTTTGATATCTTTTTCTTCCCCATCTTTATTTTCTTTGACTTCCCAGAAGTCTTTGAAGAGCCAGCTCCACCATGGAGATATAGTATGTGGTTGCCTTTCTTCAAATCTTGCTCCACCATGCATAGCATGTTATGAAGTTCTTCGTATGTGGCTTGCATCGAATGCATATGGAAATTCAATACAAAGCCAACATAAGAACCAGACAAAGAAGACTGAATCAAATTACGGCCCATCCGTTCATTAAACATAATGCCCTGTCGTTCCATATATCGAATCTGATCTATCATTTTCAAAACATGAGTGCTGACAGTTCCTCCATCCTTTAGTTCAACATTGAACAATTCCTTAGACCTTCGATAAAGTTCCATCTATTGATTTGCCTCGAACAACTCATTGAGTGTTCGCATGATGCTCCAATCATCTGGTACTTCAATGTAATGTCTCAGCAAATCTGGAACCATCGATCCTAAGATGTAGGATTTCACCTTTAGGTTATCATCCTTCCATTTATCAAAAGTTTCTCGCTCTTCTGGAGTGGAGTCAGGATCGATATCAACAGGTAGTGGATTGATCATGACATAAGTCAACTTTTATACTCCAAGACAAGACGTATGTTCATTTCCCATTCGAAATAATTCTCGGCTCTTTTAGCTTATTGGAATCCAAAAGTTTCATCAATGGATTGGTGGCAGCCATCTACAAGACAACATTTTTGAGTAGTAGCATAACATTTTTCATTTCAAAAGTGATAACACTAATTGATTATGGAATTTTAAATCTATTACTCCCCTCCCACTACTTTACGTAATTCCGTAATCTCCCTTAACGGAAAAATAGAAATTTGACTATCAAAATTTCATAGCGGGAAGTGGATCTCATGACATTTACTCCAGCCTCACACTAATGACGATATTGGCTTTTATAACTCATTAGGTAGACCTCCAAGGTCAATCACTTCATGTGACTTTGAGTTTGGTCCTCAACAGTTTTTTATCCTGACACAAATAACGATATTGGATTAAGACATGTTCTAGGTGTGTACTTGTCAATGTGCACTAATGAGCTTCGTATGTACACCCTCACACTAATGACAATATTGGGCGACTACGTTAACTCATCACACTACGTCTAATATTTTACTAGAGCGACCTAAGTTCTGAGCACTTATACCTCACACTAATGAAGATATTGGATATAAGTAGTAAGAACTCATTCATCTCCGTATTGACAAGATGGAACATCCAATAATGCTCCAACATTATTAATACTATTACTTAATTAAGTAATCACCTAATCACGGAAGATTTATGACAATCAAGTCATTAACTTAATTAGGTCAATGTTTTAATTTAAAACATGCAATACATATCAAATATGTCTTATGCATAATTAAATTAAAATTACTATGGCATAGATTCAAAAACATGTGTTGTGTGGTTAAGCCTTTGCTACTGATACCATTCTGTTGGGGCAGTTGTGGAACCCCTAGGGTCGGATCGGTCTCCCGGGCAGAGGAAATGGGTCTAACCCATGGATATCAAGTATGAGTGTAATTTTAAATCATTTAATGAAATACTATATTCCATTACGAGTGTATAGGAAAAAATCTGGGACTGGATCGGAGTCCGGAAGCTCCAGAACGAGAGAAAACAAAATTATCACGCGAGCGCACACGACACGCGTGCTACAGTACACGCGTTCACTGTATGCACACACATCAGCAACATTTTTTTTTGTTATTTTTTTCAATTCATTACAAAAGCTCAGATCTCTGGAAAATTTTCAGAGAGCTGATGTTATTGTGGTCTATTACCATAATAGCTTTCGGTCTTCCCTAAACACTTCAAAAACACCCCAAATTAATTTTTAATTTAAGAACCAACATTAACACATGTTATATAATAAAAATTATTCAATGATTAAACCTCTATGGATTGATACTGTCTCATATCTTATAATCCGGAAATAATCATAGAGACTTTTATCATTTATATATTTAAGTAATCAAATTACAAAATGATAAAATGCGATTTCATTGCTACATAATTAATTTGTACAAAACCACAATGTCTTTTACAAATAGTGACGCTATGGGTCATAATTGTCTAACAGTCCTAAACCCATAATTAGTTATATATATGAGAACTCAAAGGAAAAAGATCATAAGTAACGTGACTTAGTAAAGGGAAAATAGAAAGATCAAATAGTTAGTTAAGATTAGGGCCAAGAAGATATTTAGTAGGATATGTCTTATAAAGTCATTTAAGTAGTTACATTATTAAGAATAGTTAAGGGACCTAAAATATATACAAGTTAAGGGAAAGTGAAGGTTATTGGCTATAGTATAAAGTATAATGAGGATACCTTAAATGTGAACGCTAACAAAAATTCCTAAAAGATAAATAGAAATTATTATTGTCATGGCAAGAGGTATTAGGGGTTTCAATTAGGATAGAACTAAGATAAGTGAGACAACAGACCACGAATATAGTATAATTTTGGAAACGATAAAGGATGTTGAATATAATTGGGAGGTTTAGGAATAAAGTTTCTGTAATGTATAGAGATAGTGGTAGTATGACGATAAGTGTAGAGTACTGAGCAAAAGATCATGGAATGAGATTAAGGAATTACCTTTCAGTCAGGAAGTCAAGAAATTATTCATTAAGGCCCACGAACTTTGGAGTAGTATGTACAAGTATGACCAAAAATTTCCAGACGTTTTACTATTAAGATCTCGAACAGAAAATCAGAAAGGAAATTAAGGAAGTTAAGGATAATCAGAGATACATATATCATCGACCAAGACAAATCTATGAGTTAAGCCCCAGTAGGGATTCGAGGACGAATCCAATTTAAGGGGGGAGAATTTATAACGGGAATCCCGACTATCGAAATCCCGACTATTATGGGACGAGTATTACATAATATAATTATGTTTGGACACATATACCCTTATGAAATACCTTTGGGAACAATCGGAAAATTCTTCGAGATTCAAAATTTAGATGGTATGATGTTCCACTACGGATAGCTCATGGTATTTGGACCATAATTTTCCCAAATGAACTTTGATTTTTATGAATTTTATATCGTCGGAAATCTGATATCGAGACCCACAACTTCCGTGTTGAATAATTTTCTAAATTCGGACCAGATATAGGTTGAAAACGCAGATACAAAATCTAAGAGAATAGTGTCGGGAAACCATCTAGAAAAATCTCAAACTTTCTGGGAAGCGTAGTTTGTAATTTACATTGGGAAGCGTCACTATAAGTTGTATTCTCAAATAAAGTTCCTGGTTAATATTTACTAACACAACTTGGTTAGTAAAATCCGCTGAGACCAGTACATGTCGTATATCGAGACTTGGTCTGAGTCTTGGGAGACAATTATAGACGTGTAGGTGTTTATTGATAAACACTTAATGACTCACCGAAGATATATGAGATATCCTCCATAATAGGAATTTTCTCGAGTTGAGTAGCATAGTGGTCCTTAGACTTGAGATACCACTGTGGATATATGAGATATCCTCCATACTTTGATGACAGTCACGTCACCGATCTATTTAGATCAGACCTCCGCCTGTTCATTGGGTGTGGATTGATGCTAATGATATCCTGTGAGTATCAGATAGAATCCATCAGTCATGTGTACAGGGCATAGGTATCATGTACATATTTTCGATGTCGTAAATCCATGACGGTGGTGTACTTCGAAAGCGAGTTCCGAGTGTTATTTAGAGATCATAAATTTAAAAGTCGACTATATTATACCTTAGGGATTTGACGTTCTTATCTAAATCCCCTGTATAATATTGATAGCCTATGACAGGGGGATTATACGTATGCAATGACTTCGACTTGTATAGTTTAGCAAGATTATCTGTGGTCGTCATAATTCTTTAGTGGGTGGATTATTGACACGAAATTGGATTCTGTGATGGATAAACCTAAACTTAGAGAGTCTCACAATTGAAGTGTACTCGTTGAGCACTTGGGCAACGCGTTATGAATAATATAGATTATTCATAATACTTCACCAAATTAAATGAGTTAATTTGAATCGTTTAAATAGTTAAACGAAAATACATGCATTAGGGGCATTTCGGTCAATTAATAATTAATGTGTATTTGTATTTGTATTTGATACAAGATTTGATTTTATATATATTAATTAATTGTCCAATGAGACTTTGACATGTGCCATTAATATATGTATTTGTTATTTAATGTAAATAAAAATACATATATAATAATAATCGCATTAATTAATTATTTAGATGTTTAAATGTTAAATATCTAGATAATTAAATTATATCAATATTACATAATTGTTATGCAATATGTTTGATTATTACTGGATACATATGGCATGATTCTATTAAGCTTAAAGTTTACAAATTGGATTTGTTAACTTAAAGCTTATTTTCATTACTTAATTAGATTAATTGACCAAATGACCAAAATACCCCTCTTTTACCCCTAAGTCGGTTTTGGCTTGATATTTAAAGTGGAAAATTTTGTTTTCTCTTTTCCTAAGACTCCATGGCCGAAACCTATCTCCATGAAAGCACCAAAAAAATTGTTTGAAGAACAAGGAAGAAAATGAAGAAATTCAAGAAATATTTTAAGAAAATTAGGAGATTTGGAGGTAATCTTAATAACTCTTAAACTTAGAAAGTTATTTCTTTTTCTTTAGCATGTAGAAAAGTTCTAGGGTTTATTCCTTTCTTATATTTTGGGGTTTTTTGATTTGGAGGATAGATTTGGAGGCTAGATGCATGTGTGAAGTTTGATTGAATAATATTAGTGTAATATTAGTTCAATTTTATCATTTGATGACTTGTTGCCATTCTAGAGTGTTATGAAAACTCTTGTAACTCATAGAATTGTTCCTAAGTTCTTTATTTCTGGTGACTTTGGTTAGTGTGATTATTAATATGATTAATATTGAAAAATTGGATTTAAAGCGTGGAAATTATATTTTTTGTTACCTAATCAGATCTAAAATTTCTGTGATTTTGGTGATGAACAGTATGTTGTATAAATGTATTGGATTTGTTTTGGGCATTGGAACAATTGCCGTAAATTATTTCGGAGTTGAAATATGCGAAAATGGTGAAAAGCGTCATTACCGGGTCAGTTTCGGGTTTACCCGGTGTCGCTGTCCAAACAGTGAATTGGTCACTGTTTGGGCAGCCCATGAACTGCCCAAGCACTATTGGAGCTGACCTTGGCAGCCCCCATGTGTGTTGGTTGGTCGGGTCGGAAAAAAATACATTTTATGCCATTTTGCGGAAAAATATTTTCGAAAAGTTTCACGATATTTCTAACCTATTTATGTCATTATTTGATATCGAATAAGTATGTTTAGGTGAAATATGAATGAATTATTCATATTGGATATTGAATAATTTAATTGGTAATTTTAAAATTTTTTAAAGCTGTGATTTCGCCCGAACCGCGAGCTTCTGCTGCGCCCTTACTAAAACCCCAACAAAAATGGTATCAGAGCTGGTTTGATCCTTCATTCATTACATTTATCATGCTTGATATATGATATATATAATCCAATTTTGGTATTTGCACATGCATGCAATTTAGATGTTTTTTAACTTTTCGGTTCTATGCTAACGAAAAAAATAACGCATATTTAATGGTTAAGTTAAGTTATGTTTTCCCAGGTAGAATTGAACTGTTGAGAAATTGATCTAAATTAAAATCTGCATTTGATGTAGAGTATAGATCCTCTTTAGGAATATCCCCGCTTAAATAAGGCATTAAAATAACTAGTATTAGGACTACTTGTTCTTGATCCGCCTTGTCAGTACAGATGCAAATGGTTTCCCTTGATGCTGTAGTTGTATCATGCCAACTTTGTGCATTTATGGCTGATGGTAGTTCATTTGCGCTGGTAGAGCTTATATGATAGAGACAAATTCAAGTGAAAGTGGAAATCTTGAACGTGCAAAGCTGTCGGACACAATCGGTAGCTTGTTTGTCACTGACAAGTGAAGCCTTGATACGGCCTCCTTATGAACGTGCCAAATCTTCATAACGAGAAATAGGCAGGACCAAAATCAGGAGTTACATTGAATGTGATTGACAATGAGTTGTCTACCTGTGAATTTAAGTAGGCGAGAACGTGTCAAATTGTGAGTCAAAATATATTCACGGGGTCCACTTCCCATTAAGGAATCATTTAATTATTGGTTTTTCCCATTTTCCGTTGGGGATTATGGTATTATGTAAAGTATGTGGAGGCTTGCTGGGTTAAGAATCCATACTAAAGTAGTGTGTAATATTATAAAATTTGCCGCATATGTTTTCCTTATTTTATATTGTTGATAGAATTGAACTTCTAATCCATTACATGCATATTATTTGTATATATTTTCTGACTTTCTTTATGGTTAAAGATTTCTAGAATAGATTCTAGATTTAGAGTAGGCTTGGATATTGTTAGATTAGTCAAACCATCGGGACTGTTGTTTTCAATTTTTCTTGGAAAATCAAGATGGTTAGTGACTTAGTTATTAAGTCACATTAGGTAATCTAAATAGATATCCGTTTTAGGATATAATAGTCTAGAGAGAATTTTCTTCTTGTGTAGTAGAATTGACATGGATGAGTTCATGTCTCGAGATTCTTGACTGGCATTAAGAAAACCCATTAGGTATTTGTTTATCTGATAATGACGTTTCTTGGCTTTACTGACCGTTAGAGGTAGTGTGTCAGACACAGTTTGCTATCAATTATCTACAATTTTTTTGAATATTTGAAGGCAAATTATAAAGCTTAAGAAATGAGATGTGTATAGTTGTGTTACAGAATATCGTTCTCACAATACGACAACTATAGGTATTGGATATCAGATCTCCCTTCTAGTTATTTAAACTATTGTTTGATGATTGTTTTGATATTTGATATCGAACTTGCAACTATTGATAGTTTACTTGTTTTATAAATAATTGTTATATATTTTATACGATTAGTAGTGTCATTGATATAGAGATAAACATTAAGAAAATATTCGGTTAACAATAACTTAGAAACATTGCTTTATGAGATTTTATCATTTAAGCTTAAATGCTTATTCTGTCTGGTAATGGATGGTCTGATACGCATCACACCATATATTCCTTATACTTTATGAATACTGTATTCAGGAAGTGATTAAAACTTAGTTAACCAATGATTCATTGGACCACTATTTATTAAACTAATACATTGGAATGTTGTGTTGGTTTTTATTAAGGTCCCAAGATCAAACAAGACATGAAAATCGTGCATGAATACACCAACGAAGATAGCGGAATACTTACATTGGTTGGTTGAGTCGATTTGAAGACAAATGAACCCAAAAAACGCACTGCCATGGAAGCCTACTGCATGCAGTCCACTGCCTCCAAAAACAGAATTTTGAGATGAGAAACGCAGCTCCTAGCTTCGTTGGATGGATCCCGCCCGCTCATGGTCGAACCTCCCTACCACCTTCGCAAGACTTGTAAGTGTGCTAGCACTTGAATTTTCACCATGAAAACCCACTCTTGGCTTCCCTTGTTCACGCCATTTCTGGTTTCAAAACAGTGAGCATTTCATGCTTTTGGCGTGAGGAGAAGAGGAGAAAATAAGAGAGAAAGAATTGTGTATTAGTTATTACAAAAGTGGTATAACATTTGTTTATATATTTTCCAAAAAAATAATAAATGTTTTACCATTTAATTTGCTTTCAAAAAAAAATTAAATCTATTGTAATATCCTTGAGTGTTCCACACTCCAAGTCAAAAGTCCATCAAGTCACATCTACTTTTAAAAGTGACATGTTGTGTGTCTTTCACTCAACCCATCAATCAAATCAATCAATCACTCAAAGTGACTTTTGATTTGACGCTTGATGTGACGATTGATTTGACGAGATGTGACTTGCGTCGCCGCACTCGAATTCGAAATACGAATGCGCTCGCAATCACACTCGGGCTCGGGTTTGTAATTCCCAATTAGCGAGTTTTCCGTCGCGTCGTAGTTAAATGATTACGCTTAGCGAATTCACTATTCACGTCGCTAACGAATTAATTCTAAATTAATTCGTTCGCCCGAATTAAAATCTAATTTTAATTCTGCGTCGAAATCTAATTTCATTTAATATATCGAATATATTAATTTAATCGATTAATTCCAAATTAATCGTTATCTCTCTTTTGACGATATTTTATCCTAGATAAAATATCTCCGTAATTAATCCTAGATTAATTTTCTCTCTCTTCTATATAATCCCAGATTATTCAAGAGTGCAAGTTGTGCGTCATCGGTGGATTATCGGGAAGCGACCCATGAGATCTCCGGATACGTTGGCAGTAAATACGGTCGTCGGAGTATCCGAATCACGTACGTACCAAGTACTACGTTCTACCGATTTACGAGACAAGGTCGACTCCTAGCAAAGCACCAAGTCTTCCCCATTCTCCGGACATATCCATTTAGAATATCAAAGATCTGTATCAAGCGTAGTATACAATTGTATTGTATTGCGTATATCGATCCAGTATCGGACGATCACATGTTAGGCCTGGGGCTGGAAATGTGTCTGCCCCGTACGAAACATATATCGGACATCAAGCAACTAGTCTCTTTGAATCGGGCAATACTGACCTAGTCATATTGTCCCGACGGTTGCAACCTTTTATAGAGCACTAGTTCTGTATCCTGCGTGATCATCAACTCCATATGTCTGAAGTGACACTTCCATCTTGACATCACACCCAGTGCACTACGATTCCTGATAAACCCAGAAGAGGTGAACACAGAACCAGTTTAGGTCCCCCAACCACCAAAACCAAAGTTTACCGATTGTCGCAAGTACTAGCGATGCAAGTCTCAGGTTAAGACCATATACACCTACCCTGATGCGGCCTCCCATAGACACGCAGCCATACTACCAATGGGATTCCGCGGGGTCTATCCAGAGCGAAGCTGTTTCCCGTACCATCGGTGAAACACGACCTCCTATCGCACTTGCATAAGTATCCAATACTTATATATATGAAACTATGTCCGTTGTGCCCTCACAACGCACACAAGTGCAATACTAGCCTATTCCGCATTATCGATGTCCAGTCTCGATAATACTACGGCTAGGGATATTTAATGATTAATCCTTCGTGGACTGATACTGTCTCATATCATCTCAATCCAGGAACTAATCATAGGGACCTCTCTTCATTTATATATCTATGGTGATCTAATCACAAATGATGAGAGTGCAATTTCCTTATTACATAGTTAATTTGCTACAACAACACAATGATCTGTGCAAATAGTGACGCTATGGGTCATATTATCCAACAATCTCCCACTTGGCACATAGCGAGTCACTCAAGTGTCCAACACCCGAACTATGTATGGTTCGCTCAAATTGCTGAGAAAAGGTTTTCGTCAGCGGATTTGTTTGATTATCGTTTGACGCGATTTATACGATCATCACATCGCCACGATGTATGATCCGAACGAATCAGATGATATAGAAGTATATATCTGGATCGTCGATGAGACCTTTAATTCCTTAGCATGTGCTGACGCCTAGCTCAGCTGCTAAAGAAACTATATCTAATCTAATTAGATTTATTTCAATCCAAAAGACTTCTATTGCTGCCTCAGCTGCAGCAATAATCCGCATTTGTTGTTTATTCGGCAACAGTTATCTTGCTTGGAAGATTTCCAGCTCACTGTCCCGTTATTCAAACTTTATAGTACCGTAGTATTTAATTGTTTGGAAACTTGCTGTAGTGATCCCAGTCACTTCAAGTTCTCCTTCTCCATAGTTTAAGACAGCATCTTTAGTTCTCTGAGATACTAACAGATGTTCTTAATTTCAATCCAGTGACTATCACTTGGATTGACCCGATTGTGACTCCATATGCTCGAAGCGTATGAGACACCAATACAAGTACATTTTAAATGTACAATTTCCCAGAGAGTGTTAACAACTCCAAATCTATCCCAGTAGATCTTTATTCCTTGAATAAAGTTGTTACTCCCCAGAATTCTATGGAGAATTTCTATGAAAGAATATCTATGAAAGCCAAGCTTTCACCAATTGCTTTATGGGAATTTAACTGTCAGTGCGCTCCCACTAACCTCCTTATATACACAAGAATTATTTTTGTTTTGAGTCAAATCATAAACCATTATGATTATTTCAAAACGACAGTTCCAAGAACCTTATGCTTGCTTCAATCCAAACATGGATTGAATAATCCGCAAACCTTGTTTGTCGGTTATACAAAATCGTCAGAATGTTTATAACATTCTCCAAAAGGTTTCCTTTTCAGGAAAGCGATTTTGATTTGTAACTGACATATTTCATAAATGAAATATACAGTTATCAACAAGCATCTTCAAAATGGATTTACCATGGCAACAAGGTAAAAGGTTGAACCGTTATTAACACAATGTTGATAACGATACCTTTCCGTCAAAAGCCTAGCTTTGTACGTTGGTATGTTGCCATCCATGTATGTCTTCCTTGAAGACATTTAATGTACCAATAGGCACAATGCCTTGTGGTACCAACTAGTATCCAAATAGTTGTTATACATGGAATCCATTTCGGACTCATGGCACTTTGCCATAATAGGGAGTCGATACATCGTATCACTTCCTCAAAACGTAGTCGGATGGTACACCTCCATAAGATTGACATCTTTATGAGGTTAGATCAGAAACCCATACCCTAGGTTGTTTTCTGACTCTATCCGATCTACGAAGTTCTTGTGTATTTGAAGATTAATGGTATAGATTCATCATTGATGAACTGTTTGTGTTCCATTAAGGACTTCGTGCCTTGAACAGTATTACTCCGATTTTCATCGAGTATCACTATCCTCCCACTGACCACTGCATATCGGTATTCCTCTCAGGAAAAACCGCATGGTGAGCAACAATCACATTGTTCTCATGTGAGATTTACAAGTACTATACTTAAGGTTTCCCTTAGGATAACCTATATTGGCACTTATCCAATTTGGGTCTTTTAGTTTGGTATCATCCAAACGTTATGCCTGGCATACCCAAATTATCAGGAATGAGAAACCCCGTTTCTTCCCTGTTCATATCCTATATGACATCTGTCAAACAGATTTCATGGAACCTTATTCTAAATAAGTTTTGCACTGTAAATACATATCCTGTAGAAGGAAATAGTAGCTCAGAGCGACTCGTGATAAACCTAATCATGTCCAACAAAATTCGGTTTTAGTTCGGACACACCGTCTAACAGACGTGTCTTGAGAGGAGTCCTCATATGAAAGAATACCGTACTCTTTCATGTATATATGAAACTTACTGCTTAAGTATTTTCCAATACGGTCTTACCGTGGTGGAATAATACTATAGCCGATCTGTTTGTTTACTTCGTGTCGAAACTTTAAAGTTTCCGATTTGTATTCTTCAAAAGAAACACAAAACCATAACGTGATGCTACATCTGTTAAGGTCACGAAATATTCATGTTCACATCTAGCCCAGCTAGATATGGGCCCACTACTTCACCATGAATAGGGCTAACAGATCGGTGGCCTTTACTATTACCAAGTAAATAGTATTTTAGGTACTTTACCTAATAAACTAGATTCGCAGACCTTATTTGAATAGTCAAATCAGTCCTAGTACCCACTCTTCAAAAGTGTGGATATACGAGTCTTGTTTAATTGTGTCCTAGACAACAATGCCACAAATAAGTCTCTATTGATCAAATCAATTTGAGCTATTTATTTGTCATTTTATATGTTTGAGATTTTCATTATATTCAAAATATAAATTCTGTTATTTACATCTAATGTATTTATCTCAGTATCATCTTTATATAATAAAACACTTTAGTGTTCTAGAATATAAAGGTTTTATCCGCAATGGATTAAACACTGATAGAGATAATGTCTCTAGTCAAACTAGTTACATTATAACAGTTCCTAATTTAAGTACATACCCAAAGGGTAGTTCCTAAACTTAGGTATCTACGGTCGAAACAGCGACTTTCGTCCCGTTTCCGATTCGCAGAGAAATCTCGGCTTGAAGTCAGTATCCAGCTCATAGCGGATTCTGAACATCAATACATATATTTTTATGTACCACACTAAGTATTTAAAATCCAATTTCAATACTAGTAGTGAACATAACTTTGACAAATATTTTTAAAGTTAGAGCCTCGCCCTTTCTTTAATTCCTTCGTGTCTTCCATATCCAAATGGTAGTCACTTTGGGATATGTCAATTATCTTTTCAATATTTCACAAACCTTTGGCCAAGCCTTGGGTTTCGGAATATCGAAACGATGTGCACCTTGTGCACACGCCCAATTGCAAACTTTGACTTTTCTCCACTAGAATAGTCAATCAATTCTTTAAGAATTATTAATTGCAATTTAATACTTTTAAATCTAAAGATAGATTTATGATAAGTATATTAATTAAGCACTAAAGTCATCATCACATAAATCTTCCAAAGATTTATGCTCTACTATTTGCTTAATTATGGGCTTAGTCATAATAAGTTATTTTATCAAATAAATTAACCTATTATTAATTCCCAATTGAAAATTAAATCATTTAAAACATTAATCCCAAGGATTATATATTTTAAATATTCAACCTTTCAATTCTTTCTTGATTTTAATAGTCCAACTATTTAATCAATTTTAATAAGGTACTATTTATTATAATGATTACAATAATCCAATTATTTAATCAACTATAATTTAATATTGATTACTATAATCCAATTATAAAATCAACTATCATTTTAATTCAATTATATTGATTACTATAATCCAATTATAAAATCAACTATATATTGAATAGTTTGTATATAGTCCAACTATATATATATTTTTAAACAACATAAAATATTAGTCCAACTAATACTTTTGATTAATACGACGAGTAAAATATAAATGAGCGTGTTTAGCGAGTAATTGAACGATTGTTGCAAATTCAATACTTACCTCCCACTATTTTTCGTCGAGCCTCTAACCCTCTGTCGAGTACTCGGGAAACCGTGTTTCCTAGTGGGCTAGGATCCTATTAAATAACATACAACCTTGACTTTGGCCAACAAGCTGTATGCTATTTAACTAGGTAGATCTCACAGATCAATTGGATCCAATCCAATTCCTAGATCCGGTTAGGTGGACATCCAAGTCCTAAACATATTATTTACGCCAATGTATCTAATACATTTTCCTGACCATATCCTCCGAATCATCTAGGCCTTGGCTTTGGCACAACAAACCTAATGACTCCAGTTAAGCGGGACCCATTGACAAGGAAAGTTTCGTAATCAATGTCGTTGGACAAGAAGTGATCTTGACTTTGGCCAACAAATCACAACTTGGACAAGACACCGATGTGGAACAAAACCCTCATGATTCAAATACATCCATAATTGACAAGGTCTTGACTTTGGCCAACAAACCAATGCCAATCGGATCTTGAACAAGAATCATTCAATGGAAGGATAATCGCTTAATATAGAACGAGGGTTTTTTCGCGTGCAAATTGGCTACCAATTTAATTATCTTTGTTAAGGTCTCATCATCATACACCCTTAAACATGCATTCTAAATACATAATAAAGCGAGTATGAAAATAAATAATAATGATATGCGGATGGATACTTTACACATTGATCCTAGATCAAATCTCTCCCTTTCTCACTCAAGCTAGCACTAGTATTACTTCTACCCGTTACACTACACTTCTAAAGAAACCTCATATACATAGAGGGGATAGGTGAGAAGAGAATACAAAGAGAATGAAGGATAAGGCTGGACACGCAGGTCCAATTTAATAAATCGAATTTATTACAACAATTTCTAAAATTGCCCACCCATCTAATATCCATCCGATATACATTATTCATTCAACACAACCACGTATTCACACACATAAGCATGCTATCAATCAATCTAATCAAATTAATTAATCTGATAATTAAGTGATCATCCAATGTTCAAACAACGATTTGATTTTGTTCGAGTCAAACTCGTTTTTGCGAATAAGTACTTAAAGTACGAATTCATGAATTAAATTAAACTACATCATTAAATCAATTTAACATGCATTTAATACTAATTCACTATTCAATTCCAAATTAAATATTGCACTTTTTTAATAAACCTTTTACGATTTAAATTCCAAATTTAATCGTAACGCGTCTCAAAGACCGATTAACGTCCAACGTCAATTCAATTAAAGTCCAATGGGCTTTTAATTGATTTCTTAAGGCGTGGACTTTTGGTCAACTCGGGTCAAACCGATAACCAAAGTCCAATCCGGGATTTACCCCATAAGCCCATAAATCAATTTGGCCCATTAGGCCAAATTAAACTTTAAAGGTTCATTAGTTGCATTTGGGCTTTATGGTTAAGGTTTTGGGCCCAATTGGATCCAATCCACTTGGCCTAAACCCAACTTGATAAATCAAGCCCAATAGGCCCAAATACAACATTAAAGTCCAATTTCCAAAATTAGGCCCAATTAATTAAATACAAATCCAATTTCAATTCAATTAAACTAAAGTGTATTACATGATTAATCAACTAAATCATATTTCTAAAACACCATATTAGTCCAATTAATCATGCTTAATTCATTATTATATGTCCAACACACAAATTGAAAAATCAAACCCATTTACATGCTTCTTTAGTCTCGGCCAAAAGAGGGATTTTGTGTCCGATTCGGTTTCAATCCAATCGAATCCATAATCAACATTAAATCACCATCCAATTGATTTCATACACATCCAATATCACAAAATCAAAATTACCAAGACATTAGGGCACTAACACCAATTCGGCCAAGGTAAGGTTTTGGGGATTTTTGTCCAATTCGAAATCCAATCCAATTCGATTCAAATTAACGTCAACCTAATCGATTCTAACTCATCAAATGAATTAAAAATCAAAAAATCCAAGATCCAAAATTCCATTCACATTCGGCCAAGGTATTAATTTTGGGGAAAATAATTCCAAATCATTTTTCGTCAAATTAGTCCAACCAAAATGAAATTAAACATGTTATAAGCATACTTAACAATCAATTTATTCAAATCATGCTCAAACATTTTTACCCAAATTTTAAGCCCTACATTTCATGCTTGAACCTAAGCTCTTGATGCCATTGTTGGTTTTTATTAAGGTCCCAAGATCAAACAAGACATGAAATCGTGCATGTACACCAACGAAGATAGCGGAATACTTCATTGGTTGGTTGAGTCGATTTGAAGACAAATGAACCCAAAAAACGCACTGCCATGGAAGCCTACTGCATGCAGTCCACTGCCCCAAAAACAGAATTTTGAGATGAGAAACGCAGCTCCTAGCTTTCGTTGATGGATCCCTCCCGGCTCATGGTCGAACCTCCCTACCACCTTCGCAAGACTTGTAAGTGTGCTAGCACTTGATTTTCACCATGAAAACCCACTCTTGGCTTCCCTTGTTCACGCCATTTCTGGTTTCAAAAACAGTGAGCATTTCATGCTTTTTGGCGTGAGGAGAAGAGGAGAAAATAAGAGAGAAAAATTGTGTATTAGTTATTACAAAAGTGGTATAACATTTGTTTATATATTTTCCAAAAAATAATAAATGTTTACCATTTAATTTGCTTTCAAAAAACAAATTAAATCTATTGTATATCCTTGAGTGTTCCACACTCCAAAGTCAAAAGTCCATCATCAAGTCACATCTACTTTAATAAAGTGACTTTGTGTGTCTTTCACTCAACCCATCAATCAATCAATCAATCACTCAAAGTGACTTTTGATTTGACGCTTGATGTGACGATTGATTTGACGCTAGATGTGACTTGCGTCGCCGCACTCGAATTCGAAATACGAATGCGCTCGCAATCACACTCGGGCTCGGGTTCGTTAATTCCCAATTAGCGAGTTTTCCGTCGCGTCGTAGTTAAATGATTACGCTTAGCGAATTCACTATTCACGTCGCTAACGAATTAATTCTAAATTAATTCGTTCGCCCGAATTAAAATCTAATTTTAATTCCGCGTCGAAATCTAATTTCGTTTAATATATCGAATATATTAATTTAATCGATTAATTCCAAATTAATCGTTATCTCTCTCTTGACGATATTTTATCCTAGATAAAATATCTCCGTAATTAATCCTAGATTAATTTTCTCTCTCTTCTATATAATCCCAGATTATTCAAGAGTGCGAGTTGTGCGTCATCGGTGGATTATCGGGAAGCGACCCATGAGATCTCCGGATACGTTGGCAGTAAATACGGTCGTCGGAGTATCCGAATCACGTACGTACCAAGTACTACGTTCTACCGATTTACGAGACAAGGTCGACTCCTAGCAAAGCACCAAGTCTTCCCAATTCTCCGGACATATCCATTTAAGAATATCAAGATCTGTATCAAGCGTAGTATACAATTGTATTGTATTGCGTATATCGATCCAGTATCGGACGATCACATGTTAGGCCTGGGGCTGGAAATGTGTCTGCCCCGTACGAAACATATATCGGACATCAAGCAACTAGTCTCTTTGAATCGGGCAATCTGACCTAGTCATATTGTCCCGACGGTTGCAACCTTTTATAGAGCACTAGTTCTGTATCCTGCGTGATCATCAACTCCATATGTCTGAAGTGACACTTCCATCTTGACATCACACCCAGTGCACTACGATTCCTGATAAACCCAGAAGAGGTGAACACAGAACCAGTTTAGGTCCCCCAACCACCAAAACCAAAGTTTACCGATTGTCGCAAGTACTAGCGATGCAAGTCTCAGGTTAAGACATATACACCTACCCTGATGCGGCCTCCCATAGACACGCAGACATACTACCAATGGGATTCCGCGGGGTCTATCCAGAGCGAAGCTGTTTCCCGTACCATCGGTGAAACACGACCTCCTATCGCACTTGCATAAGTATCCAATACTTATATATATGAGAACTATGTCGTTGTGCCCTCACAACGCACACAAGTGCAATACTAGCCTATTCCGCATTATCGATGTCCAGTCTCGATAATACTACGGCTAGGGATATTTAATGATTAATCCTTTGTGGACTGATACTGTCTCATATCATCTCAATCCAGGAACTAATCATAGGGACCTCTCTTCATTTATATATCTATGGTGATCTAATCACAAATGATGAGAGTGCATTTCCTTATTACATAGTTAATTTGCTACAACAACACAATGATCTGTGCAAATAGTGACGCTATGGGTCATATTATCCAACATCTGTAGTTTAATGAATTATAAATTTCCTTGGATAGTTTTTTTTTTTACTTCGTAACTTAGTTAATGATTGTCATACTTAGTTCGTGTTTCTAAAGAATACATATTGAACTTTGAATGGTTCGAGAACTTTCAATTGCGTCTGAGAACACGAATAGAATAGTTTGACTGGTTCAAAGATATTCAATTTAATGTTTTTGAAAATGTATCTTTAAAATTTCATCATGAGTCTTTGATTGTTCAAAGATCTTTGATACGATCAACATAGAATTTATGGTAATTAGTTCTAATATTATTCAATCAATATGATTCTTACTCAATATTATTCTTCTACGATTCCATCGTGATGGAATTGTTAGTGGGAGAATCGAATCTTATATGATTTGCTTCATTTGATATTGAGTGTTACTGAATGTTTTCATACTCTTGGGGATATGCTCCAGTAACACTAATTCATCCTTTTAATTAAGGTTCCATTAGTTTCTATAGTTACATATATGATATGTATAGGTAGAAAATTCGAATCTTGAAAAGTTTGAGATTTGAATCTTTCTTAATTGAAAAGTACTTGCATCTCGGAAGTACAAGTAAAAGTTTATCATTTATTCTATTTAATAGAATATTGTATTCTATTTGATAGAATATCTTTTCTACGATCCCGAGTATTAATTGTTTTCATTACTTGGTGTGTAACATCAGATGTTGACCATGTAGAAAAGAGTTGACTTATTGAAGTTAAATGAAAGAGTGATAAACTATAATGGAACTACATAATCAATAAGATGAAAAGACCCTTAGACAGTTTACATGTAAGTCCAATAGGATGTTAGAATAATTTGTGAAGTATTTGATACTTAATGGTTTGTTGTTTTTTCTTATCGATGAAAATTATCCTATAATTATAGTGGGAGCGATATTTGATATCGATTTCGGAAGTTAGATTTAAACCATAGGTCTAAGATTGTTCATAGCTTACTACGATCAATTTTTTGAACTTGATTAAGCTGTCGTTATGAATCGTTCATAAAATGTGCAAATTATTTACGTAGCAAAAACAATGTGAACTTATTAAAGGTTTGACCTTTATAGTATGACAGTGAGAAAAGTTATACTCAACAATCTATTGTAGATTTTGAGGAAACTTGTCTCTAGTCACACACACAATTGAACAATTAAATTATGTTGGTTAATGTTGATATTAACTATGTATTTTGGCTAAGGAATGTAAAGTGGTGTTCCTGAATGGTTTCTTCGAATAAGAGATCTATTGTGGTTTCTTGGTTTGAATAGTTCATTCTAGAATGGCTCTGGAGTTTGTATTATGCTAACATCACAGTTTGATATAATAGCTTATAGAGCCTATTTAGATTCAGATAAGCTTTCTGGAAATCTGTGTTTTCTAATTTTGATAACTGTCAGATTGTCTGATTTTATCAAAGCATAGAGAATACACATATGATAGTAGGGTTATTGGGAGCGTACAAATTTCTTTCTAGTATTGTATATCCTAACGACATTATCATTATTAATGTAATAATGAGATGTTTTCGAGGTAAAAGATTTACCTAAGTCTTCTTTTCTCCATGAAAACAGTGGGAGTAGTATTTGTTATAAAGTTTCATATACGATATAAAACAAGAGACTTGTGAGATACTCTCATTAGTCGTGTATTAGATATGATCTAATAAAGGACACAACAAGACTATCTGTGTGACACTTAGTATAACTGTTTGACAGTTAGTGTGTCTCTTGTATATAATATTTATCTTTCGTAATGGATGATTCCTTTGTCGAAAGAGAAATTGATTAGAATGTCCAGTCAATCTTATGCATTATAGGATGATGGAATATGAATACTATATATATGCGATTAGAAATATATTTAGTCATAATGTTACAAACTATTTTGATATGTTTTATACCACAGGATGTGTCTTGAAAACAAGTTCGTTATTATCTTTGAGATATTAAGAGTGAGTTTCTTATTCATGGAGATTAAATCCGCAACCATTAGGGTAAAATTAGTTTTGAGTCTAATTATGACATTAGATGGTGTTGAGTTTCAATCAAGTCCCAGGATCATTTATAAGCATAAAAACGAGTTGAATACAACCAAATGAGGTGCGAAAAACTCACATGGATCGGTGAGATCAACGAAGATGGACCATGAACTGCTCTCCCTTGCTCAGCAGTGAGCTGCGCGCGTGGTAGGGCTGCACGGTGGTTATTGGTTCGGCTTCTCCAAGGTTCGGCCATTGATGGACACCATTGAAGCTCCAAGCTTCAAGCTTCCAAGCTCACGAACTCACTTCCCTATCACCTTTGTATTCCTCCATGAGTGTGCTAGCACATAGATCTTGTAACAAGATCATTGCTTCTCCAATTTCTTTCGGTCAAACCAGAGAAAGAGATGAAGAAATCGGTCCAAGACAGAGAGAGAAGAAGATGGGTTTTTGGCTCCAAAGAGTGCTAAAACCGTAAATCAGAGAGTGAAGAATTAGTGGGAAATAAAAAAATGTAAAGGTTTTATATTTTCCAAAAAATATTAAACCATTTACCAATTTTAATTTCAAAAAGCAAAGCATTAAATGCTTGTCAATCACCACAAATAAACTCACATCAATCACTCAATGTCACATCACTCAAAGTGACATGTGTGATTGACGCTTGATGTGACTTGCGATTTGACGCTTGATTTGACTTGCGTGCCGCACTCGAATTCGAAATGCGAATGCGCTCGCAAACAATCCCGGGCTCGGGTTCGCTAATTCCAAATGAACGAATTTTCCATTGCGTCGTAATTAAATGATTACGACTAGCGAATCACTATTCACGTCACTAACGAATTAATTCTAAATTAATTCGTTCGCCCGAATTAAAATCTAATTTCCATTCCGCGTCAAATCTAATTTCGTTTAATATATCGAATATATTAATTTATCGATTAATTCCAATTAATCATTCTCTCTCTTTAACGATATTTTATCCGAGATAAAATATCTCGTAATTAATCCCAGATTAATTTTCTCTCTCATCATCGAATTAATCCCAGATTAATTAAAGTGCGAGTCATACGTCATCGGTGAATCTTCAGGAACCGACCCATGAGATCTCCGGATATGTTGGCAGTAAATACGGTCGTCGGACTATCCGAACACGTAAGTATAGCGTACTACGTTTATACCGATTTACAAGACAAGGTTGGCTTCTAGCAAAGCGCCATGCCTACCCAATTCTCCAGAAATATTCTACCGGAAATATAGATCTATATCAGGCGTACGTAGTATACAAAGTATCGTGCATATCGCCCAGTATCAGATAGTCACGTGCTAGGGCTGGGGCTGGATAAGTGTCTGCCCCGTCCGAAGCACATGTCGGATATCTGGTAACTAGTCTCTATAATCGGATATGCATGACCTGTTGGAATTCAATCAAGTCCACAAGATCACAAACAATGCATAAAAAAACGAGTTGAATACACAAGGAGTAAGGCGGAATACATACTCACATTGATGGGTTTTGATGATGAAATGAAGAACACAAGCCTTCAAGCTTCTCAAACTCACGGTAATGGAGCTCCTTGTGCTGCTGGACTGCTCGGTTTGGGGGTGTCTTCCTCTCCAAGATTCGGCCATGCATGGACTCCATTGAAGCTCCAAGCTTC